>JAQJVL010003104.1:0-69911 GCA_035578905.1 Stictocephala bisonia | reverse complement strand
GAGACAGACACGAAATTTAAAAAACGCAATGACAACGGTGCAGGGCCTACAGACCACAATAATAACTTCTATCACACTACTGTTGTTTTTCAATAAGTAAAAAAAAAATATATAATATAGTATAATTAGTACGTAATCAATTATTTGTAATAATTCAGATTTCTAAATATCAGTTATGCTAGATTTATTCTAAATTTGAAAAATTCTCAAACGTCAACATTTCAACACATTTTACGCATACTCAATATCCTAAAGTAGATTTAACAAGTTAAAACAATATGTTCATCGTTGTTCGTTAAAACTGAAAGTAATTTTATAAGTGTAACTATTTATGTATAAACTAGTTCACATTAGGGCTACTATTTATATATATATATATATATATATATATATATATATATATATATATATATATATATACTATATATACAATCACAAATATTGGAAATAAACACTCTTTCAAAATTTTTAGAAAATCAACCCAAAGTGACCTACTAATTCCATATAATTCTAACCACCCATGGAAGTACAAATTATCTAGTTTTAGATCAATGATTAATAGAATGTTAAACGTCCCAATGCAAAAATATGATTATGAAGAAGAAAAAAGAACAATAAAATACTTAGCTTCAAAAAATGGTTACAATCCGACAATTGTGGACAAAATTATAAAAAGAATAAAAAAGAAACAAAAATAAGAAAATGGAAGAAAAAGAAAAGAAAAAATTTATCAGTGTTCCTTACAATACAAAATGAATAAAGCTATTAGAAAGACATTTCAACACAGTAAATATACACTCAGTTACAAAACAAAGAACAATACTTTTACTTTAATTAACAAATTATCCAACAAAGAAAATAAAAATAACAAATATGACAAATCTGGTATATATAAAATAAAATGCTCAGAATGCAATTCTTTTTACATAGGACAAACTGGAAGAACATTTAATTTACGTTACAAAGAACACATACAAGCCATAAGAAACAACAACTCAACATCAAATAAATCTAACTTTGCAGAACATATTCTCCAATCAAATCACAGTTATCAAAATATAAATGAAAATGTTACAATTTTAGAATACGAGAAGAAAGGAAAAAAAATAAATACAAAAGAAAATTTACACATATACATTAACAATTATAATGAACCAAAGAACATATTAGATACACAAATTAACATGAACAATCCTATATACGAAAAAATAAGAGAAGTTAAAAAACATAAGAATCAAAAAGTAAAATTCAACTTACCCACACACTAAATTAATCATATGTTATATTATTTTCATCTGTTTTATTTTTATTTTATAATTTGTTAATTTATTTTAGGTTATATTATTTACTATCTGAAGATGGCCTAAGAGCCGAAACTAGTCACATATTTTTATAAAAAATGAATAAAAGGGTACTTTATTATATTTATCGTTGATTTTATTGTAACTATTTAACATAACATGGGGTTACTACATAAAATGATGATAAATATTTATACTAAATACAGTTATCGTAATGTCACCATATGGTGGGTTATGTGGCAAATATTTCTCTTAAAAATAAATTCTATGTCCTCACTTGTAAAAAAGTGTGCAAAATAAGATTCTTTTTTAATTAACTTGATTTTTAACATGAGTATAAAAGTAACATTTTAATTCATGTTGCTACTGTTATTTTTAATAAAGATTATTAATAGTGTTATAATAATAATAATAAATTATTTATTTAAAACGAAATCATGTAGTTAATTCTAAAAAAAACCATCCAGTTTGTTTACATAACTTTATAAAATGTGTTGTGTTGTGTGTTGAGTACATTCTGTACTCTGTAAAAGTAAACTAATAAGTTATCCAAGACTTTAAAAATATCAGAGTGTAAAAAGGTATGTAGCTCAGTTATTGTCAGCATTGACACTGATCCTAAAATTGGGGTTTCTTATATAAAAACTGATATTCCTCAATAGATCTGAGATATATAGATCTAGAATGTTATATGTAGATACATATTATCTGAGGATGGTGAATGTATTTTTTGTAAACCCGCCACTGTGCTAAGAGTATTAGTAATGCCATTAACAACGCACTCTTAATACATATCATCAGACATTTTCATTAAACTTGGCTGTATTTCATGCTATGCGTAATTTGAGTGTTAAGAAAATAGTTTTTGATGTTAGAGTCTATAATGAACGTTGGGTGAGTGGAAAAGCTGTCTGAACCTTATTTTTATAAATATCAAATACTTTTATTTATTTTAAAATGTTTGATTAGCTTAAATTGCCCATCATGATAGAATAGAGTAGAAAAGAATATACTAAATGACCAATTTTACTGTCAATGTAGATATTGAAAATGAAATGACATCCAATTACAAATTCGTCAATCACTGTCAACTCACGTAGTATTTCTCATCTGATTTCCTGTTACTTTTTATGTCAACGATTTCTATAAATAAAAAAACCCGTAATAAGATCTTTGATTTTATATACTTTTATAAAATGATGAATGCATTGTACAGTGTTCGTATTTGTACATGTATAAAATACTGACAATGAGCATTTTGTTAACATTTATATAGGATAATGTATACATTTTCCTAATAACAAACGCATTTTACTGTAAAAAAGGGTTGCGAAAGAATGTAGTTATTTAAGTACAGGGGTGTGATTTTTTTAAAGGAATGAATAATGCCATTTCTTAGCCACCCTCGTTTCACAAAAATTTAAATATGTATATTGGTTTATTTAAGTAAAATAGAAAATTTAGTATATTTTCTTATTATTAGTACTAACTGATCATATGAATAAATCATTTCCTGTTGAATAAGAAACTAATAAAAAGGTTTATATGTTTTCAAATACAGGTTCCAGAACAATTTAACCCTATACATATGACTATACAATTCAATATTAGACAAATAGCAGTAGTTTTCGTTTGAAGTACACAAGTTGTTTGTTAAGGTGTTTTACGTAATATTTACGTTATTTTCAAAAAGGTAGTTTACTTTTTTAACATTACGATTTAATATGTTATAGAAGTAAATGTAATGTAATCTTCTTAGCTCTAAAATTGTTTTTTAAAATCTGTACAATATTTCTTCAGCATTGTAAATAAACATACAGCCAAGTACAAAACGGAGTTGTACAACAACTGGAAATAATAAATGATGTTCCGAAAGCTCATCCATCAACCAGCGTGTCCCGTGAAATATTACTTTTGGGAATTACTTTACCAGATACTTTCGTAAAACCCAATGTACCACGTATTTTATTTTAAATAAATTGACATTTTAAACTGTTATCGTAATTTATAAATTCGAAAAGAAACAATACGTGTTTATTAGTTTAATTATATCAACCTATTCAAATAATGTGAGAACATTCAGTTATAACAAATATGAATTATGCAATAGTATGGTATTATATTAAGTGGTTCATTGTTGATAAAGTCTTACACATGTGGTAACTTATACTTTATAGTCATCTTTATAATATCATTGTTTACTGAGCACAATAAAACCGGAATAAAAGTAATAGAGTTTGCAATATATATTGATATATTTAATAACTTTATTGAGGGAATTTAATATTCCATTTAAAAATATCAGCTAAAAACGTCCAATTTTGTATCCAATGTATCCAGTAGCTGATACATTAAACTAAAAGTAACTATTATTAAATAAAGTGGTGAGTAACATGTATATAAAAATACAATAATAATACATATCACCTTTTAATTTAAATAAACTCAAATCTGATATTAATATGTGATGAAAGTAATGAATTATTATTACTATTACTATAACTACAGTATATTTCCCAATGGAGAACCAGAATAACCTTACAATTAGGCTGATTGTCTTACCCGTTTTTAATTCACATCTGTCACATATAATGTATAAACTATTAAATATAGAACAAAAGGACCTGCATCATAGTACGTTTCAACATTACAGACATGTGTTTTACTTTTCCATACATGTCATATTTAAGTGTAAGATTACAATATAACAATACATTTTTAAATATTACAAGTAAAACAACTCCAAGTAAAATGATTAAAACTGTGATCGTCATTGTTACGATAAATGCTACCTACGGTATATAAAAGACATTTATCAGGCACGCACATAATTTGGGAAAATAGAAAGTCTTATATCTTTTAGTAACAGTATATTAGTTGTGTTACGCAACGGTAAGCATTTTATTATTAAATGGAGCGTTAAAATAATTATAATATAAAGGATTTAATTTTAAGATTGTTAAGAATTGTTAACTTTTTAATGACTTCTGCGAATGTATGCAACATTTGTTGATAAATTTTAATAAAGCCAGGAAAAATATTCAGATATCATTACACTTGAAAAATGAAAATGACTTTTAGTTACGAACCTGTTAAATGTCAAGTATTTGTTCATTACGCTGAGAGAAAATTTAACTGAAAATTTTCTAACAATTAAAAATATTACTATAAAAGCATCAGTAAATACTACAAAAAAAATACAATTTTATTTTGATAATATGCTAACCACCATGGATCAACAAACAATGTCTGTAATAAGCAAACTGGACCCAGGCCACGACAAAATCCTGTAAAGCTCTCCTGTAGTTCCTATGGCCATAACAACCAGCGAGCGTACTACGTGTCACTCTTAGAGAAACTAAAGGCTATGATTTCTCAAAACATGTTTTAAAATATAACATTTATAAAACTACGTGACTAGAATTTTTATATTATCTGCATAATTTCATAAAGTTTTGATATTTCTAAAATTATTGTTAGTCATAAAGTAGCTTTTAATAATTTAACAGGTATAATTTATGACAAATCTTGGTCATTTATTTTAAGTTCTTTATTCTGCTACTGAATTATTACGAAATTACTTGTATTTCAAATATATAAAAATTGTTATAAAATTGGTTCACAATCTACTTTACGAGAAGAAACAAAAGATTCCTGAAAAATAAACACAACTTTGAATTTAAAAAAACACTGAGGTGTGATCATTGATGAAGCTCAAAACATCAGACACGAATTTCCTTCCACTCATGGAGTGAACAAAAGGGGTATGAAAAGTCACCCTCACTTCATTGTAAAAGTCACTTTGATGTGAGGTTAAATACTGTAAATGAGTGCATTTTATATGGACCAAAGTTTAAAAATAAAGTATTTTATTTCAAAGCACTACAAGAGATTACGTCAAACGTAAAGTGAACATTTGTTTTAATTTTTGAAAAGTACTCTTTATAGGTTTACATATTTATGGAATGTTATAATTAAACCAATTCCCGATCACCTTTTATATTTCTTAGAATCTAAAATATGTATAATGTATTACCGTAAATTAATTGAGTAAGAAAAAAATGATAGTTGAGTAAGGGATGCAATACTCAGTTTTGAAACTTGATATCCTAAGACAAAACATACAAAGATTATATGATTTTTATTCTACCAAAAATATCCAAAACCATATTTCACCATATAATAAATAATAGCTTATGACGAAATAAATATAATACTATTCCACTATTTTCGGATCTTTTCCGATAATTCACTTCTACAACTTATTTTGTTTTAGTTTATTCACTGCCGCTTTATAACTATTCTAATGCTCTAAAAACTGTAAGCCAATAATTATTACGTCCACTTTTAGCGGATTCTGCTAGGAATCCGATATCGCTGGCCTTATCTTATTGCTTTCCAAGAACTTGCACATGGAGAGCGCATTCGGCGGTATGTCAATCATTAGATTTACCAGTTTCTGATCAACTTTAGTAGACACATAACCTAACCTAACCTGTACTGACTTAACCTAACCTAACCATAATTGCGGTAAAAAATTAGTGTGAGTGACGAAATAGAAAAGGTAGTGGTAGTGAATTAACGGAAAAGATCCCTATTTTCTATACAATGACAAAGTTTATTACTATCAATTTACAAATTATTGCTTTTTAAATGTCACACAATACCGTGTGTTTTACTCTAGTTCCTAAGACATGATCTTTAATATATCTATGTTGGAGGTGAATTCACTTTTGAAATACGTAATAAAGAAGAAGACTGTAAAGATCTATCAACCCTCACTAATAGATCTAACCATCAAATGTGAATGCCTCTTGAATACTGGCATTGTCTCGTGCTCTGCCTCATGATCTTCTTAATAATAATAATAATAATGCTACATCAACCTTACAATAGAAAACCACCCTTAGTAAGATTATATTTTGCTAATGTAGTTTGTTATAAAAATATGTTCCGTGTTTTATAAAAGTGTATTCTCTGAAAAATGATTAAATATGACCTAATGTTTCACTGGATTTATAATAATAAAACATTTGTGTTGCACTTTATTTGCATTGATTTAAATATAAGCGGTTTTATAAATCCGTTACTTAATTTGTACTTTCTATTTTTGATACCATTGTTCTATATCCCTACGGATGAATTTGTTTATGAAATATAAAAATTGGATTGTGAAAGGTAACTTATTTTCAAATATTTTAATTATACATTATTCAAATTGTTTATAAAACTTAAAGTAAATATGGAGTCAATTGTAAAAAAGATCATCACTAAACTTTACAGGCTGATCATATTTCAAACTTCACAAATTCGCAATTCATCGTTGTTTATTTCCCATGGACATTTACATGTATCAATAATGTTAATGTATTAAAATTATCTAAATAGTAACATAATTCAAATTCAAATTCAAATGATTTATTCTGTAAATTGACAATATATACATTGTATTACAGTCGTCAATGCTTATCGTACATCCATGAATAAAATAATACATTTAATTTAAAATAAACTTGATAAATCCACTATTATTCCATTTGTAAAACTATAAAAACTCCTCAACGGAGTAACAGGCTCTTTCTAAGAGATATTCCCTAATCAACTTTTTAAATTTATTTGGGTTTGTTTCTGATTTAATTGTTGCGGGTAATTTGTTGAATAGTTCTGGACCCATGTTTTGAGGTAATTTTGAGGCTAGTTGCAATCTATGAGGGGCTTGTCTGTGTTGGTCACGTGCTCTTGTGTTGTATAAATGAACATCAGAACCGGTCTGTATTGAATCAAACTTAAAACTATAATACAGGAGCATTTCATAGATATATATTGAGGGCAATGCCAAAATCTTTAAGGATTGAAAATAAGATTTGCACGGTGCTCGTCTATGTAGCCCTGCCATGATTCGTACAGCCCGCTTTTGTAACCGGAATATTCTCATGAATTTGGAATGAGATGCTGAACCCCAAAGGACAATGCCGTACCTCAGTCTTGACTCAATGAGGGAAGTATATATAAGTCTTAAAAGAAAATGGTCTTGGTATTTAGAATATCTTTTCAATAAAAACAGTTGTGATGCTACTCTAGAACATAATGTGTTTATATGCTGATCCCACGATAGTGTATTATCAAAAATGATTCCCAGATATTTGCAATTTGATTCAGACGGCAGTAAAAATTCATTCATGAAAACTAACGGATCAGTATTTGTATTTATACAACTTGAAAAAGAAATGCTTGTTGATTTTGAGGGGTTCACGTGTAAGTTATTAGAGTTCAGGTATTGGTATAATTTTGTGAGTTGTAAGTAGCAATTTAATTCTAAACTCTCCGATGAATTTTCTTGAAAAAGCAAGGCTAAATCGTCCGCGTACATGGTTAATTTTAAGTTAGGAAAATTTTGCGTTAAACTATTTGTATATAATATGAAGAGAATTGGTCCCAACACTGAGCCTTGAGGGATTCCAAATTCTAATTTTAATTTTTCAGATTTAACATTTCTAATTTCGACCACTTGAGTTCTGTTCAACAAGAAGGATTTGATCCAGTCTAGTGCAACACCTCTCACCCCCAAACAATACAATCGGCGGAAGAGGATTTTGTGGTCTAGACAATCAAAAGCTTTTTGTATGTCAAGGAATACACCTAAAGATTTAAACCTTTTGTCTAAGGCGGTGATGGCATGTGTGACAAATTTGACCAAGGCATCGGTTGTGTTCTTTCCTCTAACAAAGCCATATTGTTCTTTACATATTAAGTTAAATTTCACAAGAAAACTTAGTAGTCTATTGACAAATACATGCTCAAATACTTTGGATATTGTTGATACGTTAGCAACCGGACGGTAACTAGCCGGGTTATTTGTATTTCCGTCTTTATATATTGGACGCACGATTGCTTGTTTCATTTCCAGCGGAAAGAAACCCTCTGCCAAAGAAGAATTAATCACGTCTGAAAGAGGCGTACAAATATGTATCGCACAGTGACGAATTACTTTGTGTGGTATTGCGTCGTATCCATAAGCGTTTGAATTTTTTAATCCCATAATTACTTTTTATACTTCCTCAGGGTCTGTAGGAGGTAGCATGAGTGTACTAAGGCAAGTTTTGTCTGACAGTGACTGTATCGGTGGTTCCGCTATCATTACGCTCTTTTGTTTACCTACACTAGCAAAGAATTCATTCATGTCCGTTGGGGTCGGCATATCGGTAGGTAACAATACAGGTTTTGTATTCCTATCACTATTTATTATTGACCAGGCTTCCTTGGCTATATTATTAGTACTGCTTAGACGCTCGTACAAATGAGACGCTTTGGCCGCGGTTATAACCTTACGATAGATTTTTTTATAGTGTGTATAGTAATCTATAAATTCTTTAGTTTTTATTAGCCTTCCTTCTGTAGTCTAGTTCTTTAAGCTTTTTTGAAGAAATAATTATACCTTTGGTTATCCAAAGTTTGTTTGTTTTCTTTTTATTAATTTTATAACGGGTTTTTAATGGGCAAGATATTGTAAAATAATACTCAAAAGTATCCATGAATTTTTTAAACTTAGACCCGGTATTGGAACAACTATTTAAAATACTCCATGACTCTTTGCTTAGTAAATAGTTTAATATTCTCAAATTTTCCGGGCAAGTGTTATGCATCGCTCGTGTGCTTCCACATGAAGGTATGTTTTCCGCGGAAGTGCTTTGGAATGTGACAGTGATATTTTGCGCGAAGTGATCTGATAAGCCTGTGCTTATAACGTCTACCTGCAACATATCAGCACCAACGTTAGATAGAACATGGTCTATTAATGTGGATGAAGAGCCTGTTACCCTCGTTGGTGAGTGAACATACTGTATCAAATTGAATTCTTTCATAAGATCTTTTAACCTGTTTGTTTCGGCATTATTTTTTAACCAGTTGAGGTTTAGGTCACCAACTGTTAAACACAACTTATTGACTTTTGTCAAATACTTTGATAGTAATTGGTAAAATAAACCAGAAAAACTATCTATATTTGAGGCGTGTGGTGGTCTATAAATACCAAATAAAATAAGTTTTTCATTGTTTCTTAGATTAATTTCTATTCCTGCTACTTCAAATACCATTTCTCTACAAAATATATTTACATTTAACCTATTTGCATTAATTTCTCTTTTAGATAAAATAACCAAACCGCCACTACTTTTATGCTCTGACCTTGAAAACTCACAAATAACATCATACTCTTGAAAATGTATGCTAAGTAGCTCTTCTTTTTTCAAACCATGCTCACTTAACACTAGGATATCTGGTTGTTCTGTTTGTAGAAAAATATTAAGCATATCTATTTTTTCCCTAAGATATTGTATGTTTAAATGAAGGATTTTAACATTATTCTGTTTCATAACCTTAGACCTACTATATACATTATTTAGATTGTTTATACATACATTATTAAGTGAATATTCAATGAGATCAGTGTTTGTATTTACATTAGCAGAATACATGTCTTTGTCATAGGTCTTCAGTTTAAAATTACGGGTTCAATGATTTTGTTTACAATAAGGTTGCAAAGCTTTTGTTTACCCCAGCTATTTAAATGAAGACCTTTTGATGAATAGCAACTACTAGGGATGCTTGCGAGAGATACCAGTTTGAAATGATCGTATTTTAGTGACTCAATCACTAAATCAATATTGGTTTTTCTGATTAAGGAGTTTAAGTGGGGTTTGTCATAACGTTGTGGTATTGTACACATGATAATGTTAGTGTGCTTAGTTTTGTCCGCAATTTCTTTGACATAAGTTTTTACATTAAAAGTGCCATTTAGTGTAACATTATTGGTACCACTTAATACTATAAGATGATCGTTGTTTTTCAGTTTTTTCGCCTCGTAGTCTAAGTCGCTTGCTACATGCTCTAACTTTCCATTCGGTTTCACTACACTATACACTTCGTATTGATCACTTAGCTTATTTTGTAGCAAGCCACGCAGACCACGACCGTGGCTATCAGACAACAAAGTTACTTTTTTTGACAATTTAGATTGTGTTGTTATTTTTGCTGTTTTTAACTGTTTTACTGGCTGAATGTGTGTTTTTTGAACGGTTTTTAGCTTACGAATTTTGTCGAAAATTTGGTTTACTGAGAATTTTTTTGAAAAACAACGATTTCCGTGCACACGCATGCCGCGCATTATCGCCGAACAAATGAGTTCAGCGAAGTGCACAGCATACGCGCCACACTCGACACCGCCGTCCTGCTGCCGACACTGAAGCTGGATGACACTGACGTCAGGGTTGCCGCTGAGTGTTGCGGCCAGTCTCTGCGCGTGTTTACGGTTCACGGGCTCCACACTGTCAAGGTGATAGTAGGTGTCCTCCTCTCTGGCGTACAGCAACAGGGACCAGTGTGTGCCACCTTCCTTCTCCTCCATCTCCCGGTCGTTTACCGTAGCCACTACATAGTCGTAGGTGTCTAATGCGAGCGATTCACGAACTTTGTTAGTGTCAGTCTGGTTTTCATTAATCTTTAGTAGATGGCTTACGGTAATATCCAATAGCTTAGTGTTGTCTGGAACTTGGACCTGTTTTAGGTAAAGTTGCAGCTCTTCATCCCACAGTAAATACCAATCCGCTGAAGTAATTGGAGGGTGTATTTGTTCTTGGATTTTCTTCTCGCTATCCCCTCCAGTCGCTGATACCGACTCTGCTTCTGCGGCTTTGATTTTTATTCTTAGCTGCTGCATGAAGGTGGATTGGCTGAGTCCTAATCTTAGCTTCCTCCCGGCCTTCTGGTCCTTGGTGACAATAAGAACTGTGGCTCCGGTCACTCTTCGAAATCTAACTATATTTTTAGCGAAGTGTTCGAGTCTGATATGATCACGGGCGCATCCCATTGGTGAGCATACCAGCGTTGAAAATCCTCTGCTTTTAAAGTCTTGCTCGAAGTCGTCAAAGGCATAGTTATACTCTTCGTAAGTCGGCTTCTCATAGTATACAGGCTTCGTCACAAGACTGTATACTGACGCTCCTTTGATTTCCTGGAATGCCAAATTCTCTGTCAAGCAGTTTTCTTTCTTGGGTTTGCCGAATTTTTTCTTGAATACTACCGCAACTCCCGCTGACATTTGTCGAGTGTCTTCAAAATCTTTCGAAATAGTGTGCGCAAACGCCGTTGATTTATTATGCTTTAACACGTCTATTACATCTCCCATATCAGCCTCTAAAACATGTATCCCGTCCAAAAGGCTGATGATACAAGTTTCAGAATTTTGTGGGGATTGGCACACTTTTTGTTCACGAGTTACGAGTGTTGTTTTTTCTGGATCGTGGTCAATATGGATAATTTCAGCACTCTCTTCAATGTTCATAAGTTTCTTCTCTGCTTCCATCAACCTGTCTGTAAGAGCTTGGTTGGTGTATTTTAGCTCTGCAACCCTTTGCCTTAAATAATTGTTTTCTTCGTCCAAAAGAGGGAATTTCGGTGGTTCTGGCGTAATTGTGACATAAGGCGACACAAGTTGTGTTAGGGAAGGTGTCTGTGTTTCCAGCGGCGATAGAATTTCGGAAGTTGGAGTCTGTAGAGGTGATGTATTTGATGTAGGGGTGGATGGTTCAGAAATTGAAGGTGAAGATGGAACGTTAACGTCAGGGGCAGCATGGTTATGGTCATGAGATGTTTGTTTAATTGTTGTTACTGCGTTATTGGTTTTTAAAGATGCAGGACAGCTGCGAGTTGTACACCTCCAACTAATTTCTCCAGTTGTCAGGATCTTATCTTTCCTATACCGGTAGTCATCTACTACGATTCCATCCTTACCCTTGGCAGTTTTAAATTTGGTTATTTCATTCATGTTCGAAAATAGTATTGCAATTATAAATAAGAAGATAACGCATGAGCAATAGATTTATTTAATTCAAAATTAAAATAAAAATAAATAAGATAACGTATAAGCAATAGGTTTATTTAACTCAAAATTAAAATTAAAACTGCTTTCAAAAAGTATTGTCTCTAACTGAGATTCGAACCAGAGATGTTTTAATTTGCAGTCAGACCGTCTACCGACTGAGCTGTTAGGCTGATGACAATGCGTGAAACAAACGTGTACATGAGTTGCTCTCGGTGCCGTGCTCTGCGCGACCTCGTGGAGTAGCAAAGAAACTTGTAGCCTGGCACAGTGCTAGGTTAGGAACGTTCACTAGTTAAAATGTTAGTTTTTCAAAATGTTTGTGCAAGCACGTCCTAATATTACTACTCACTGTTTACAGAACCAATTCAAAAAACTTTTCCAATGCACTGTTATTGTGTTCATTTGTTAAAACTAATTATCTGATTTAAAATATACGGACTGCATAAACTTAGATACTTGTTCACTCGCGCATGCGCCTCACCACCTAATCTGCATATCTCAGTAATTAAACACTAATTAAGAGATAAAAATAATAGTATTGAACATACGTTTTATTAGTATGGTTAGTTGGGGCACGAACATTCAGAAATTCAATAACAGCATTTTTCCACAAGAGAATCTTTTAAGTTGTTTTTAAAAGATGATACCGAAATTCTAGTTTTTAAATGATCTGGCAATTTATTATAAACTGTGGGTCCTAAATATTCTGTTGATTTACGCAACTTGTTAATACTATGATGGGGTACAGTTAAGTTGTTTTTATTTCTGGTACAATATGTATGATTGTGTGTAGGAACAGTTTTGGATATGTTTAAAAGTGTAATAAGATACGGAATAGATAAAAATAGAAGTAAGGGTTAGGAAACGTTGTCACAGAAACACTTGCCTACAGCTCTCCAGACTCCCCAAACCAAACACTAAACGTATAACCCTCTTTTGCAGCTTTAAGACTCTTTGTAAGAAAGAAGATAAAGCGGTACCCTAAGAAATTATGCCGTACGACATCACAGAAGTAAAATAGTCATGATATAAAATTTTTAGAGCGCTACTCTTCAGGAAACTGGAAATATATCTCAAGGAAAACAATACGGAGTTTATAAATGTAAATATTATTAAAAGAAAGTTATATAATACTCTGCCAATAAGCTTTGCAATCAAACTATATTTATATATTATAAAAACAAATATATCTAAATTACTTAAGATAATATTGGGCACAAACATTTCTCCGCCACAACAGTTACAAATGATTCACATTTCTGGATGGACCACAGCAGCTCTTTGTAAGTGGCCACTCTGACCCTTTCCAAACAACCACCATCTGTCAGACAAGAAGATAATTTAGAGGGAATGTTCATTCAGCCTGAATTTGCTATATTTCAATCTACTTTCAATTTTTCTTTAAAATGTTTGTCCCAGTTACGTAAAACATTTCTTGTCATAAATATTATTAGTTTGAAATTGTAACAAATATCGGAATATCAGAATCTTACTTAAACCCGTTTAAGCTATTACATTTGTTTTGAAAATAGTTTAAACAAACGTGTTATGGATACTTCAATTCATATACTATGACTATACTCGCGTAGCATTTATTAAGTAGAATGCACTGGATATCAACCCCACATAAACAGTTATCAATCACTTATCACATTGTCACTTGTGTCGTACACAGGAATACAAATGGAGCGGTGAATTACTGTGAAACATCTTCTTTTGACACTCATTTTCATGTTGCATGTGTATGAAACATTTCAAAAATTCAATCATATTTTACTTTACCAACTTTCAAACAGATTAAATAAAGTATATTCCGCAATGAATGAGGGGTATTTAAAATATGTTTTAATTATAATAATGTCAACTTTATGCAGTTTAATTTTAAAATAAAATATTGTGTATCATATAAAATAATCTATTTACATCAAAATGAAATGTTTGTGAAACCTGTTGCTATAGTTATTTATAATTTTTTTACAATATTCACCGTTTAGTACCAGGCTAAGAATAGCATGCTATATATTTGCGGTCCAATAACACATACAGGGTGTCTCAAGTAAAGAGTTTCAAACGCCTAATGGGCGAACCAATTAACCTAGAGCATTAATGTAACATTTCACCTTAAAAATACATGTTGAGAAACTTATAAAAATATTATAATGTTTCTTATATAAACATTATAAAAATTATCGTCCAGAGTTATAGTCTCAACTAAGTTGAACATGTAAACATATAGCATGTGATATATCATAATAAAGGCGTGAGTATTTTGGTGCAACTGGATTTTAGTTTTACATCAGTTTCATAATGGTGGCCAAAAATAAATAAAAAAATAATATATTTTTGTTTCGGTCGCTAAGTGTACAGTTTACACTCAACACAGAAGTAAAAAACAGTTTTAACTTCCTAAAAGAGTTGAGGTTTTAAATGTTAACAAATATGATCCTTTTTTTACTGTAACATTCTCATTTTATATTTTGCGAAATTTTTCAAATCCCATAAATCAAAATTCTTAAGACCAGGTCATTATATTGCCCCCCGAAATTCGTATATGTATGTCCTTTAGTAGTTGTTTTGTGTGTTGCAAAGGAGGGTTTATATTAATAATTGATTCAACTATTTAGGCTGTTAATAGTTTATTGTCAGATATTTCAGTCCATGGATAAATTAGAAACAAAAATTCAGACTTAAATCGTAATACGAACGGATTTTTAAATTTAGTTAATTATTATTAAACAATAAATATAATGTGGATTTAATTAATTTATACTAGTTTAAAATTTAATTTTTTATAAATAAGTTAAATTGTTAAATTATTCAAAATCGTGTTAACCATTATTAAAGTAATATTTTCTATTAAACGTCAAATCCAACTTCAAAATTAAATATCTCCACAATATAATGTGAAATATAGTTTAAAATTAGATTTTACTTTTATAATTTAAAGCTTTTGTATTTAGTGTAATATGTTTAGTCTTCTTTAATGTAATTAAACTGGCCTGAATTTCCTTAAATTATAAGAACAAGCAACACATATAGTTAAGTAGAAGATACATTAGTACTACCATAAATACGTAATAACGATTTTAAACTTTATAAATGAACCGCAAGTTTAGCAAATTACTATGTTATATTCTCACCCTGTTTTCTACTCACTGTAGTGATATGCAGGATTAAGTGCATATCAACTTGAAACTTTCCCTCCGCACGCAACACTCAAACTAATGTTACAGAACATTGATCAAACACTCCCAAGCCACATTTGAACTTTGGGGTTTTATCTCACATAATATACACACTAACTAAGTATGCGTAGCTATAGTATTAAAAAAAAACACACAATAATTAAAATTTAAAACAAATGTAAAGAATATGTTTTAATTTGAAATAATATAGTTATTCAGTATTGTTAATTATGGCAATGTTTGTGTTTTATTTCATTTTTACAAATTATTTGGTGATGATAAATTATCAATATGTCTGTTTAGAGTTTAACATAACTTAATTACCAGCAATCATACAAGATAAGAAAAAGTGATTTTAATATAATGTAAACATAAGGAATCTAAATATCGCACCCTTGCAAGAAAAGTGACACAAGTCAAAAATTTTCAATATTCTGTTTTTCGTATCAATCAGTTCAAAACATTGTGTTCTTTTATGTGTAAAAGTGTCACAACTCAAATTTCAATAATTTCCGCTAGGTAGCACTAGTGTCAGTTTTCTTCTACACAAACTTGTCGCCATTTTGTGGTCTAAACTGACACTTCTCAGTAGTGACTGAACTGTTGCAGAGTGAGGTTATGTTTGTTTTGTGGAAAAGTGTCACTTTTAGACTTGTGCCAGTTTAGTGCATAAATAATAGTTTTAAATAAGTGGAATAACGACACATATGTGAGTTATGTCATTTTTCTTCATAAAGAGGCTCCTAAAGTAGACGTTTAGGTATTGGACTTGGTGGCCAGTTTTGAGTTGTGACGTTGTTCTGCATAATGTTTTTAAAAGTGTTGATGAATGACACTGAATGACGTATTACATTTTTTGAGATGTGACGGTTAACTTGTTTGATGACTGAATATTATCACGTGCTGTATTTTTATTAGCCTATTTACGTTTGTTCCTGTACATATTCATAATCAACATGAATGTAAATAAAAGAACTGAATTGATGATGAAATTAGCCAAAAATAAAGTGGATAACACCACTGAACATATTGATGAAAACAACGGTACCCGTTCACACACTGGTGTTAATTTATCCAAGCCGAACACTGAGACATGGACCATAGTTTCTAGTAATGAGCCAAGGAATGAAACTTCCTTACGACAATCTATTGAAACACCTAACGGCTCTACAAACATCATAGAAAATTTAAACGAAGAGGGACAGTTATCTGTTGAGTCTGGTGTCCCACAGCCTTCAACATCAAACGTCCAATTGTCTGACAAATTATCAACAAACTGTGCTATAGTTGCAGACAGTTTCGATGCTGATAATCCCGTTCCCGATGACCCCTTGTGGTGTGGTGGAGAACCTAATTCCATTACAAGTGATGACAAAAGTATTTCTGAAAATGATGATGACTCAGATCGTGATCCGTGGTACGACCCTGAAGATGATGGGCGAAAAAAAACATTAAAACTAAGTAAAAGACGTAAAGTAGGAAATATTGAACAGATGGTAACATTAATGGAAACAAGTAGTGAAGATAGCGAACCAGAAGAAGAAAATGAAAGTATAAATATAGATTTCTTGAATAGTCCTCCTGCGAAGAAGAAAAGAGGAAGAAAAAGATCATTAAACAAGGAAGAATGGATAAAAAACAAAACTAAAAAACTAAAAAACACTGGCCAGTCTTACATGTCTTGTTCAAAATCTAAAAAAGAGTTTCCAGAAAAGGCATTAAAACCTCCTTGTAATTTTAACTGCAGACTGAAGTGTTCTACTGTAATAAGTCAGGAAGAAAGGCAAGAAATCTTCAATAAATTTTGGAAGCTTGGAGATTTAGGTAGGCAAAGAGACTTTATTGCTCATCACATGCAAATAGTCAATCCTGAATATAGATATGTTAAACAGGGCAGCACAAGACGCCTTAATAATGCATTTTATTTTGATGTCAATAGCAAACGCATCCGTGTATGCAAAACATTTTTCAAAAATACTTTAGACATTACTGATCGGCCTATAAGAACAATCTTAGAAAAAAAAGGAAAAGAAGGGTTTGTTACAGAAGATATGCGAGGGAAACATAAAAACCACAAAAAAATTGATGACGCTATAAAAGAAGACATAAGAAGACACATTGAATCAATACCAAAAATTGAAAGTCATTACATTCGCAAAAACAGTACCCGTGACTATATTGAGGGAGGTAAAACTATTGCCGACCTTCATAGAGACTATGTTCAACTGTGTAAATCACCTGAAGATGGGAATGAAAGGCCTTATGGTAACTATATTATGTTCCATAAAATCTTTACAGAAGAGTATAACATATCTTTGTTTACACCAAGAAAAGACCAGTGTGAACTATGTCACTCATACCAAACTGCAGAGGGGGATGCAAAAGAAGAACTAAAATTATCCTATGAAACTCATATTATTGAAAAAGATTTGTCTCGCTTAAAAAAAGAATCGGACAAGAATAAAGTTAGCCTAACGACTATAGTTGCTTGTTACGACTTACAGGCTGTGCTTCCGTGTCCTAAAGGGGAGGTGTCATCGATGTATTACAAATCTAAACTTAGTGTATACAACCTAACAGTTTGTGAACTAAAGAATGATTCAACCTATTGTTATGTTTGGCACGAAGGTGAGGGTGGCCGTGGCTCAAGTGAAATATCAAGCTGTATTTTGGATTTCATTCAGAAGAAATGCCAAAACCATGTCGATAACATTGAATTCATTTTTTATAGTGACAACTGTGGGGGTCAACAAAAAAATAAATATTTATTTTCAATGTACCTCTATGCCATAGAAAACTTCACAATCAAGAATATTACTCACAACTTTTTAATCAGAGGGCACAGCCAGAATGAAGGCGATAGCGTCCATTCGACAATTGAAAAACAAATCAGAAGATCGCTAAAATCAGGCCCCATTTACCATCCTGGTCACTATATTTCACTGATAAGGACAGCTAAAAAAAATGGTAATCCCTATAATGTCATCGAACAATGCCATTCAGATTTCTACGATTTCAAAGATTAGTGGGAAAAGATCGGATGCAATTCTACTTATGTTTCTGAAAGTAACAAATTAGCTATGACAGATATAAAGATTGTGAGAGTGGAGAAAACAAAACCTCTTCATTTACAGTACAAAACAAGCTTTGCTGAAGAAGAAACGTATCAAAGTGTTCCTATCCAAGATAAATTTGGGAAAGAAGAGGAAGAAGGAGGAAGTAGAAAGAGAAGATCTGCAAGAAATGAGGCAGAAAAACAACTGTTGCCAACCTGCAATGGAGTGTCTTTGAAGCAATTGTATAAAAAAAGACTATCAATACCCGAGAAAAAGAAAAAAGACTTGCAGTACTTAGTCAAGAACAAAATCATTCCAGGTTCTTATGCTTTGTTTTATGACTCTCTTTGATAAGCGATATGTGAACGTAAAGTCGTCCTTTTTTACTTTTATAAACTTAATGTTTTAGTTCGTCACAGTTTGTATTTAATAAACATTTTCATTTAGCCTACAGGATTTTTTAATTACTTTATTCTCACCCAAATCCAAATAGAGTACTTTGTAATTAGGATGACCACACTACTTTAGAGGTGCCTAACCTAACCTAACACGATTAGGTTTGGTTAGGTTAGGCTAGGTACCTGTAAAGTGAGGTGTGGTCGTCCTGATAAAAAAGTACCCCAAATATTTTACATTCAAAACCACCTAACCTAGCCTAGGTTTGGTTAAATGACGTTATATTAGACATATAATTCAAGTACTAACTCAAAAATAAAATAAAATAAAAATTAAAATTTTGTGGAAAAGTGACACAAGTCAAATTAAAATAAAATTTATATGGATATGTAATACATAGAACAAATAACAAAGTATTACTTTACTCGAAATAAAAGTTATTTGTACATACATTTAATAAAAAAGTATCATTAAATAATCATTGCTAAAGACTAGTAATGGCTAACCAGTAAAGAAACAGTTGTTTTCATTTGCCTCTAGTGTAAAATTACTCACTTCCGACTTGTGTCACTTTTCTTGCAAGGGTGCGATATATTAATAAATATTATATCGTTTATTAAATTATAAAGTTAATCTTCAATTTGAACAGCGATTATATTTATAATATTATTATTCATGATGAAATATGAATTTAACAGGACGAAATGCAGGATATGAACGTGAATATACTATAAAGATTGCTTTTTTATATCTTTAATATTGTTTAAAACTATTAAGGAACAGGACAGAGGAAACTTTCATTTAAAATGATGAAAATGTTGTAGAAACATCAAGTACTAAAGTACAATTGTGGCTTAATTTCCTTTGTTGTTTAAAAACGTCAATATTTTAATATTTTTCTTAAATATAAAAACTTTTGTACATCGTTGAACTTTTTCTAAATTATGTTGCACCTTGTATTGTTATTGAGGACGACGTTGATGGATGGAGTTAAAATCTCCTCTGTAATTTACTTACAGCTCCAGCCACCTTTTTATGTTATATATAATACCTCATTACTTATTATATTATGAAATATTTATTTGGGAAACATTAGGTCATAGACCCACTGGAAAGTTTTTAGATTTTAACTTTTGAGTTCAATATAGTACAAATATAGTAATTGTTCAATATTAATGATTTCTTCAAAATCATGTTTTTTGTTAAAGTTTTGGTTTTAAAGTTGGCAGAAAATAGCGTTACTACAATACGTAGTGATTATGACATTTATATACACATTTAAATTAATAAATTTACGTATTTAAATGTAATTATCTCCTGATTGAAATGTTTATGTAAATATATTTTATATTTGTACGTGCATAAGAACTGTTTGCATGCCAATGTAATGCCCGTAATAGTTAAACATAACTATCTTTCAGATATACGTTTCAGATATGAAAATAATATAACTGGCCATGCAAATAAAAACAGGTACTACATTTATCTTTCCGCGTGGTATATTTTTGGTTCATACGTCACTAATTAAGTATATTTTTAATATGCAATAAATATATTTACATATCTTAAAATTGTCAACATTTATTCCTTATGGCCAAATAGGTTTCTGAAATAAATTTAATAATATAATTTCCCCTTCTTCCCACTATATACTAATGTTAAATAACAATTTTTTGAAAATTAATCATTTCTATTGACTTATTTTAACTACTTTACTGAAATTGTAAATAGTTATTAGTTTTTATAATTTCCTATAATGGATATGTTTTAATAATGACCAAAAACGCAAATCATAAAATAATCATGCAGTAAATTGAACAAATGTTATCTTAAGAGAAGCTAATGCTGATTACTATCACTAAATCGTTTAATGATACTAAAGGCTTGAGTGAATATTTAACCTTGAGGGTAGCAGTGGAGTAATATAAGAAATATATAACCAGGAATTAAACTCTTAGCCTCATGGTAGGATATGCCTTAATCTCCCAGCCAATGTCACTCTATACTTTTATTGAAAACACGGCAATTATGTTTGAGAAAATAGTAATGGTACTCAAGAACAAGACAAGCTACGAAGTATTAAAGATAATAGTAATAAATATTGACTGGTATCACACTAGTATGATGGGTCAATACCACTTTACACGTATGTGTGGGAGGGAGGGTCAATACTGCTTTACGTGTATGTGTGGGTGAGTCAATACTGCTGTACATATATGGGTAGGAGGGAGAGTCGTCACCACTACGTGAATGGGTGGGTGGGCGGGTGGTTTAATACCTAGTATATCCTTAAACTATGAAAGGCACTAGGCATTTTTTCTTATAAATCAGTGATACTGAGTTTAGTTTTATTAAATTTCGCAAAGAAGGCGTGTAGAGAAATAGTGTGCATGCTTGTGTGAAAGGGGATATGACAGTGTCTTTGTGTGTGTGACGGGGTTTTTTGTAGAATATATAATAAATATTATGTTAAGCAAGTTATGAGATTTAACTTCAAAATTGTCTAAATAATTTTTTATGCTAAAAATAGTTATATCATTGAACTGTGACATTTAAAATAAAACTTAATAAAAATTAAAATTTGATTTTTCAAAATGTGTTTGCTTTTTTTAATTTTATATTGATGTTATAACCCATTAAACTTGATGTTATAGCATTAGTTTTTATGGCATACTTTATTTATTGACTTATGAAATTTAGAAATGATTTTTAAAAGATTAGGGATTACATATTGTGTTTTACTTTACAGTTTCTGGATGAAATAGTAATAAATATTAAACTACAATTTTATATTAATTATTAATAGGTATCATTAGAGTCTGTTATCTGGTATTACGAGCTTCATTACTTGTTTCAGTATATTCATGTAATATTGAAATATACCAATTTATATAGAGTAATGGTTAGCAATAGTAATAGCAATTTACTTATTATTTATTTGCTGATAGAATCTAATCCTATATCTTATAATAATTAATTGAAGGTGATCATTTATTTATGGTTCATAGTTAGTAGCAATAAGGATAGTGTTTGTTAATATAATGAATAAAGAACATTTAATAATTCTATTAGGTTAGGATTATAAATAATTTAAAATGTAAGCACTATGTTGCAGTGAATTATAATGGATGTCAGCCACAGCCATTAAAATAAAAACAATTTTCAGTAGAGGTTGACACTTTCTGAATAATTGGATTATCAATAATTCCAGCGTCGATCTAATAAAAAGAAATAAAATAAGCTATTACTGAAGCCTAAAATGATGATGAAAATTGTATTAGTCTCTCCTGGCACCCTTTGGTTCAATTGGTATGGATAACTCGAGTGTCTATAAGTACTTTCGGCCCATTATTGTGTCATGTTGCCTGGTTGGACACTTCTCCATAACCAACGTTACAGCGACAACATCAGAGAACCTCAAGTTCAAGGGGTTTTCTGTACCAGTACTTGTGTTCATTTTCAGTCAATTATTTATTATTATTGAAGACATTCTCAATCTGATGAATACTTATGAGGATGTTCTAATGAATGCACATCATGTGATTTCGTTTGTTTTTAGCTTTACATTTTCTCTGAGCTTTTTATGCAGTTCAAGTAGTATTATCAAAGGACTAAACTCAATTGATAGACTAAGAAATACATTCCACTTTATTCCAACAAACTTAAAACCCATAATTACAAATCCCATGATATTCTCAAGGCTTATGAATGTACTTTTTGTGCTGAATCATGCATTAGCTTTTTTTATACTTATCATTAAGAACTCAATGTTCACATCATTTCGGTATTTTTTCATATGGAGTGGTTTCTATCGTCAGTCCATTGTGCTATGTTGTATTTATTACAGCTGCAGCCTGGTTGTACAGGACTCTACACAGGCATGGCACCACTTCTGTTGGTCAAACTGTAGACCCTTCAGCCATCTTAACGACTTTTGTCTCTTAGTCATGGCTCAAAGGAACACTTTAAATAAGATAGATGGATTTGTACAAAAGTACTCATTATGTTTGTTTATTTATTACTTCTTAGATTTAATAAGAAGCTTTCCAGGCATTATTCATCTCAATGCAGCCAGTATTGCAATGGCTGGAATTTCGTTTCACCGAACAGCATTTGTTTTACTGCTCATTTACTACATGAGCTCAACTGTAATTCAGGTAAGGGATGTGAAATAAAAATATTCTCTTTCATTATATTTTTGCTAGTTATTAGCAGACAAGTTTAATCAATACTCTTAAACATAGTACCAATTTTGTTAAAAAATATTTAGATTTATCAAGAACAATACGACGCAATAATAAAACATATAAGTAGTAGGGAAACACCGACTTACCAACGTCCCATGATGAGTTTTCGTCAAATGAAGAGTCGAGGGTGGGGGAAGTCACGTGACCGGATCCAAGATGGCTGCGGTCACGTGACCGGATCCAAGATGGCTGCCCTCAGTCCTGCCAACTTGGTGGGAACTTTCCCTCACAAAATTTCCCTCAAATTCCCTTTTGTACTATATAAAATACACTAGTAGCCTTGTTATACTATATAAAATGAACTTTTTTCTCACATCATACTTTATAAAATACTCTCTTAACCTAACTTTTACCATGTTATACTATATAAAATACACTCATAACCTAACTTTACCATGTTATACTATATAAAATACACTCCTAACCTAACATTTACCACGTCATACTATATAAAATACACTCTTAACCTAACTTTTACCATGTTATACTATATAAAATACACTCTTAGCTTAGCTATACTATATAAAATGAACTTTTTTTGTCCAAGATGACGGCCCCGGATCCAAGACGGCGGCCGGACACAGTGCTACCACCCTCCCCTCCCAAATTTCCCGCCAAATTTCCTTCAAATTTCCCTCCACATCCGACTCAAACACCAACCACTCATGACGACTATACCCATGCACAGACTGTGTGGACCACCTTCGGTATGACTTCAATGAAAGATTACCATGATCTCTATCTCATGACTGATGTTCTCCTATTGGCAGACTCTGGGAGTCGGGTACGCTAACCACTGGACTACGGGGGTTGATATCTTTTTATCTAATTTGTTTAATATATATTTATGTTTTAGGAAATTGGTGCTGGGAGCGCTGGTAGCAGCGCACAGCTGTTTCATGTGGCAATTCCTCGCACATGCATCGTAGGCTAAGAGCGTACGAATAAATAAATAAATAAATAAACTTTTTTATTGCGTAGTAACAATTTTTGACATGTCATGCAATCGTCAACATAATATAAGTATAATATATAAAATGTATTAAAATTCTAGAACTAAACAACAAATTGTCATTCACTCCACATTCAAATACATATATTTCTAACATTCACACAGCCACAATCACACTGCCCTCCTGTCCTGCTATTTAATCTTAATCTTCCCAGCGACTCATCATGAACTCATCCACAGAATAGAACGCTTTAGACACCAAGAGGTGTCTAAGTCAAGTTTTGAATTGAGTTTGGTTATTAATTGGAAATCCTTCAGGGAGTTTGTTGATTAGTCTGACACCAACCTGATGTGGCATGTGGTCTGATAGTGCCAATCTATGTTGCTGTGTTCGGAGGTTGTCCCTGCCTCTAGTGTAGTATTGGTGAACGTTTCTGCCACGAATCAAGGAAGAACGTGATCTGCAGTATAGTATCACCTCATACATATAAAGGCAAGGTAAAGTCAGCAATTTTAACTCCCTAAAAGAATTCCGGCACGACTCTCTGTGGTTCAATTTAGCAATTATTCTGACAGCCTTTTTTTGAAGTTTAAAAACTCTTTCCATTTTGCTTTTTGCACAACCTCCCCAAAGTCTCACTCCGTATGCCAGATGTGAATGTACCATGCCATAGTAGGCCATGATTATGGCCTACGAAGGAAGCCACATAGAGTGTATGAAATATTACATTTGTTATAGTATAACAAAGTGTATTTTATATAGTATAACAAGGGAAAGGCCACCATCTTTCGGTGAGGGAATTTTTGGGAGGGAATTTTCCCACCGGGTACTGGGTGTGAGTTGGCGCGGGAGGGAAAAGACGCCATCTTGGATCCGGCTGAGGCCGCCACAATGGTTGAAGGAAAAGTACTTGTAGGAGTTCTTTTGTTAGTTCCTTAGTATGATTGATCCATGTTTTAACCTGGGTTTTATTAACCCACGTTGATTTAACCCGGGCTTTAATAACCCACGTTGTGTTAACCCGGGTTTTATTAACCCACGTTGATTTAACCCGGGCTTTAATAACCCACGTTGTGTTAACCCCGGTTAGCCCAACTCAGACTGTAAATAGAGTGCATTTTGGCTAAGAGTACATTTTATATAGTATAACGAGGGAATTTGAGGGAAATTTGGCGGGAATTTGGGAGGGGAGGGTGGTAGCACTGTGTCCGGCCACCGTCTTGGATCTAGGGCCGTCGTCTTGGACAAAAAAAGTTCATTTTATATAGTATAGCTAAGCTAAGAGTGTATTTTATATAGTATAACATGGTAAAAGTTAGGTTAAGAGTGTATTTTATATAGTATGACGTGGTAAATGTTAGGTTAAGAGTGTATTTTATATAGTATAATATGGTAAAAGTTAGGTTAAGAGTGTATTTTATATAGTATAACATGGTAAAAGTTAGGTTAATAGTGTATTTTATATAGTATGATGTGAGAAAAAAGTTCATTTTATATAGTATAACAAGGCTAATAGTGTATTTTATATAGTACAAAAAGGGAATTTGAGGGAAATTTTGTGAGGGAAAGTTCCCACCAAGTTGGCAGGACTGAGGGCGGCCATCTTGGATCCGGTCACGTGACCGCAGCCATCTTGGATCCGGTCACGTGACTTCCCCCACCCTCGACTCTTCATTTGACGAAAACTCATCATGGGACGTTGGTAAGTCGGTGTTTCCCTAATACTCATATATTTTAGTGCTTTTGATGTAGTATTAGGTTTAATTGTTGTTAATACTATAACCTACTGTTTAAGAGCATCACAAACACTTTTCCTGACATGTCTAGCCAGTAAGAAGAGGACTATTAGGGGTCTCCCTTAGCTTTAGAAATAAGGACCAAGCGTTTTCTTGTACGCTTTAAGAAAGAATACACTTCTGACAAACTCGCATTTAACATTTATTTCTATATATAAAAGAGAAAGCCCTCACTCATCACTAATTCCCTCACTTTCCGTCATCCCACAGAGCTGAAATTTGGTACAAATGTTTATTGTAGGCCAAATAGGAAAAATAAAGCCTTTTTTCATCTTGATAAAATACTCCTAAGTAGTAGAAACCACTCCTAAAAATTGTTCCATAAGGATAACATTGGGTTGATTTTAGTAAATTAAAAACAGCTGTTTTTGTAAATAAAGAAAGATGTCTGAATAGTATGTTTGACATTTGTATCCTATTGATGCAATAATTACAGTTTACAATTAATTAAACGTTTTATATATATTTATAATCTTTACAATTCCTTGTAAAATCTATTTGGGAAATTTACAATATTGAAATAACCGTGTTGAAATTCTATTGCAAGTTATTTTTACTACTCTCTAAAATTATGTCCATAACTGGAGAGTATTTAATTAATAACATAAATTAGAACAATCCAACAATATACAAGACATTAGGAACAATTCTTCAAACATTAAAAACAAAACAATAAGAAAGACTGTGAGAATAAAGAAATATATAATAGAAATAACAAATAAACTGGACTGTACTGCCGTTATAAAAAGATAGATTTTTATATGACATGTAAAGAAAGTGTCTCATGATCTGGATCTGGCATGTGGGAAAGTGGCCCTTTGTTACCAGGGCCGGATTTAGTATTTTGACGCCGCTAGGCTCAATAATATTTTTCCACCACCTAATCTGGTTAAAGTTACTTTCCTAAAAATCTTTCTTAAAAAATTATACAGGCCTATATGTTAATTGCTTAAACACCACTCCACGATAAAATTTTATCATTGCAAGTTTTTTTAAGAATTTACATGGTTCTGGGCTTAACAAAATATTGTTAGCGTACTAATGAAAGATTGGTTAATAACTTTGGTTTTGTTCAGTTTAGTCATTTGGGCAAATAAATAAAAAAAATTCTGTAATACATTACAAAATAGGTTTAATCTCAGAAACACAGCTTACATGAAGAATTTTGTTGAAGTATTCACAACTTCACAGAAAACAAATTAGTCAAAGATTTGTTTGTTTAAAAAAATGATTTTAAACTATATATTGGAACATTGAAGGGGAAGCCGGAAAATTTCATTTATATTGATATTTAATATGGGAATGAACGATAAACATTCTGTTCCGCGGAGGAATTCGAGGTTATGTTAGCACGGAGAGAATGAATCGGAAGAATGGGAATAAGGACAGCCAGCACCACGAGGAATCACGGAGCAATCAGTAGTTATTTTGCGTCTCAAAGACGGTCGCCCTCATCTATACGAGGGACATGGGGATTGCTTGGAGCTGGCAGTATAAATACGATGCGTACCGCTTGAAGACATCCCTACGCCAGTTCTCCTGTGTTTAAGATCAATGTTGTAATGAAGTTGATGCATAATGTTAAAAATAGTTTAACAGTAACAAAAGTTTGTTCCAATGAACTTCAAAATCTGAATGCTTTATTAGCCTAATTTGTTTTAATCAATTCAAAAATATGTTAAGTTATAGCTATTTTGTTTATTTCTAGATATTTTTTTTTATTTTTTTCTCTCCGCTTGCGCCCATAGGCCTGGGCCTAACGGCCTATTGAGAAATTCAGCCCTTTTCATTACTGACATGGCACTTGGGGTGTTGAGATGGAGAATTTCTAAAGGAGGATGTACATTTGATTGACAGACTTTTTTATGAATTAGAAGGTATTTTTAATAATTTTAATTGTGAGTTTATTTTAGTTCGACAAGTTCAGCCAGGAGGTCCTGGCCATGGCAGTACAAGACATGTCTTGGAGGGATTACACTAAGGTAAAAAGCTTTGAAATAAACATTACTACTGCTGCACCAATTTAAAGTTCACCTTTCATGTATTTTTTAATAAAAAAAATTACTAGCCAGTTTAAATGGGTCTTCAGGCCTGTGTGTGAACTTTATTAAACAAGTGAAATACCGACCGTTAGCTCAGTTGCGATTTGAATCTTGGATTTTGCTTTCTGCAGTATGAATGACATAGCTACAGAACCACCATGCTAATGTAATGGCAATGGAAATAATGTAAAGGAGATTTGAAAAATTAACATTGTAATAGAAAGAAAGACACAATTGATACTACAGTAGTCAAAAATGAAAGATAATAAGATTATACTGAAAGAAAATATACTTACTTGATTTGTTCAACGAATCTTTTATTGTTTTTTCATAAATTAAAATTGTTACGTTACCTGATTACTTATTCCTTATATTTTCTATTTAGCTACAAGATTTATTTTAATAGTGCTGCTATTTAACATTATCTCAAGAAAATGTATTGCTTTACATGAAATATTAAAATAAAATGAATTGTATAAAATAGTAGGTTATAGATGTTTTTCAATGAAAATATATTCAAACAGGAACTGTTTACCAATACTGCTAATGTTTATGAATTCGTGTTCATGTTCCAAGGTAAGAGTGTTTCTAACCCAGATGGAAAGCAACCCAGGGGAATTCTCAGCGGCACGATTTATCAAGGTGGATCCAAGTCTTATGCTTGCTGTAAGTATAAATAGATTATACTTATTATATTCTCATATACTCATACTGTACAACAGCAATTTCAAATAAGTAGTCAAAGTTAGATTATATAACTAGAACAAAATAATTATGTCTCTTACAACAGTTAACGGTCAGATTTACATAGTATTCAAACTATTTGTAATTGAAGTAATGTTTAACACGTGACTGAGTTGAAGAATTGTCATCTCTTCTCAAAGCATTGTACATTTACTGCGCAGGATATCAAACCCAAATTGACTTTCAAAATTATTTCTAAACCTCTCAGTTTCAATTCCACTATGCTCCATAAATATATTTTATAGTAAAACCTCTTTAATCCGAACTAACTAAAACCCCTGAACTAACAATATGTTCAGATTACAGAACATATTGTTATTTCCACATAAAAAGTTAAAATATGGCTAAAATAAATCATACTTAAGGTTTAAAGAAAAGATAGAAATGCTTTACAGTGTAGTAGATTGTATTGTTTATTCAACAAAATACACAAAATATAAACATTAACTACGGTAAACAAAAATTATACTGCTTATCATATATACTGATGTATATTGATAATGTTGCTTTTATAATACAAATTAGAAACTGAACTGGTAAATATTTATATTAAACTGGAAAATAATACATACTACAGTAATTACATAAATTATTGAAAAAAGTCAGACATTTTCTTCTAAATCAATGAAGATATTTACATTCATATTTTTTTCTTTTTCGTGGTGGCGTTCGGATTAGTGGACATTCAGATTACGGAAGTTTGGATTAAAGAGGTTCTACTGTATTTGCTTTTTCTTTAACTCATATGTCCTGAGAATTTGCCTAATATGCATTTTTTAACATTAATTAATTTAATACAAAATTATATCTATGAAACTAGCAATCAGCCAAATTGGTTTTTGTGCATCCTTCACAATCTTATCCCCTCCATCTCATCTTTGGTCTTGAGATTCGAATATTTTCTTCATTCCCCTAATATCATTCCTGTCTTGAAATTATCACATTTTCTTCATCCACATCTCCATCTAATCTTTGTTTTGAGATAACAGTACAGTACCTCAGATGAAATTGAGTATTCTATATACTATATTTTAAATTGTTCATTATATAAAACATTTACAGAATCAAGTTAGAATAATTCTTGCATGCTCTACAGCTAATTGTTATATACGGTTGAAAAAAACAAACAAAAACAAATGGATTCGCTATATAATTAAACTTGCATTAGGTTCTTAATTGAATAATTTACAGTCAGTGTTTTTTTTAAAAAGGTTTCCCTGATTTACTCATCCAGTTGAAGGTTAAATATGAACTGAAAATATTTCAAGTAATTGAAGATATAAATCGGTAATGAAGACATTAATATTAAGGAGGAATTCACACCAATTTTTATTACTCCTTTCAGAGGAATTAAATATTTTGCATGCTTTCTTTATTTCTACATATTATGTTAATTTTAAATTTTGTTAACTTCCGTTTAGCTATTTTCATATCATACGTTTCTCTTAGCTTGTGTATTAAGCACTATTCAATGCAGATAAATAGTACATCTATCTTATAGTGATTGACTACGAAATAAATGTTCTAAAAATATTTTTGAATTTGTTTAATAACACATTATTAACATTTAAATATGTAACATGAAAATACTTTAAAGTTTCTATCATGAACTGATTATTTACTTATTATCTTGTGTTGCAGTTTTTCTCATTGGGAATTGAATACTTCATCATGTTTATTCAAAATGTGTCCCTCCTCCGAGAAGTGGTCGGGCCATCAAGTGTCTTCTCTTTATTTTCAAACAACAGGACATTGCCGTAGCAAACTGAGAGGAGAGCTGTTCGAGTAGTTTGAATGACGTGATACTAGCTGACATGAGTCGTACTCCGAAAGAAACCAAATATAAACTTAAATAATTTTTGGATTTATAGTCGTTTGGTTTCGTTTGTACACTTACATGTAAATGTTTTTAGATATGTCAAAACCTACCAAGCTGTTATTATGACGGAGATTATAATTGAGAAATGTTAAAGTATTGTTAAAAGTTTACCAATATAAAAGACTGTGCCTAATTTAAATAAATTGTAAGATTTAGAGATTAGTTTTTCTTGAAAGAAGTAAACCCCTTAAAGTTTCTTTGAATTAATTTAGGTGCAACATTAGACTGGAAAGATCATATTGACAAAACCGCTACTAATTTATCAAAAAAGTTATACTGTTTACGGAGATTACAGGGATGTGTAACACAAGATATTTTGAGCACAGTATATTATGCACAGATACAAAGTCTATTGAGCTATGGAAACCTGGTGTGGGGTTTTCAATCATTCACCAAAAAATTGTTTATATTACAAAATATGGCAATCACGCTTATTAGTGGTATTGATTCTAGAACTCACTGTAAATCTTTTCTTACAGATTTTTTACTGTATAATTCATTACTGCATAACTTATTTAGTTATATATATTTTATTTATAACATTGTTAAAACTATGTAAACATGGTATAATTTATAAATGGTGCTGAACGTTGAAATAAATAAATCTTAGTTCAGTAATAGCATTGGCCTTCTATTATACGTATATAACTATATACAGGGTGGTTGGCTCTTGGTGTGATAGTTTTTAAGGGGTTATAATATAATGTAAATGTAACACAATGGTGTACTTGTAAAAGTCTAACTCTCAAAATTGGCTTGGAAATGAATTAATTTAAATTGTTCTGAAAAACCAGTGTTTTTGTACAGAAATTTGCAATTCCTCGGTGGCCCAAAACCTTATGACCAAAAATTACATCATTTTCAGATTCTCCATTAAATTTTATATCTGAAAAGTCATTATTTTAAATGGTCATATTATAAAATTGATCCTTAGGCCAAGTCGAAGTGTAACATTGCTAAGTTTAAAAAAGGATTAAAGATTATTGAACAGATTTTCATAAAACCCTGTATACAAGAAGGGGTCAAGTTACATTAAAAACTTTGCCATTTAATAAACTTTAAAGTGATTTGCCACATGGTTATGGTTTGGTATTTGGCGACTCGATTTTAACCAATAGTAAAACTGCACTACAAGCTGGAATTTATGCATTATTTATTTAATGCATTTATGAAATGCATTAAAATCCATCATAAAATTGTTTTTATTATTATGAGTACAATAGAGACACATTCTAACCTTCCACTTTGACAGACCGACTTCACAGGCAACTGCCGGCTACTTGTTTCTGGATTATTTTTAACAGTATCAAGAACCAAATCTTCCACTCCTACATCATGAATAATATTGCCTAACTCAAAAGCAGACCTAAAAATAGTGCCCCTCTCAACTAGTCGCTGATGTAGTAGCCTCGTATACACTGCCGAGTTAGGTGTTCGGCGACCAGGGTATCGATAAGCGCATTACCGTTACAAAAACCGTACACAAAGTGCATATCTGCATACTCACGAGTTGTAAACTCCATGGCAGCATACATTTGACTAATTTGAGCAGATGACTATTTGATGGGCACTATTTAACAAAACTTTATAAGGAATGAATGCACTATTCTTGTGAAGCAGATAACAAATTAATTGAATCATTGATAAGAAATTGGCCTTCATCTCTCACTAACATGCACTAATTATTTCAAACTGCCTTTTCTTTCATATTCTTTAATTCTTTGTTGAAACAAACAATTAAAATTACATGAAAATCAAAGTTCAGTGTTACTATTGATTTTTAAAGATTTTTAATTGGCTATGTATTATAGTTTTGTAACTGCTAAAATTGGGTCACTGAATGCTACAATATAATAATGAGGCATAGCAATTTAAAGCTTTTTAAATGGCAAAGTTTTTAATTTAACTTGACCCCTTCTTGTATAAATAATGAAAATGATTTTGGTTTTATGAACATAATTAGTTCAATTATTTTTGATCGTTTTTTAAACTTAGCAATATTACACTTAGACATGGCCTAATTTTATAATATGACCATTTAAAATAATGAATTTTTCAGATAGGAAATTAAATGGAGAATCTGAAAATGCTGTAAATTTTAGTCATATGATTTCGGGTTGCTGAGGAATTGCAAATTTCTGTACAAAACACTGGTTTATCATAAAAACATAAATTAATTCATTTCCAAGCCAATTTTGAGAGTTAGACTTTTACAAGTACACCATTGTGTTACATTTACATTATATTATAACTCCTTAAAAACTGTCACACGAAGAGCCAACCACACTGTATATATATATATATATATATATATATATATATATATATATATATATATATATATATATATATATTATATGTAGGTATAATAGAAGGTATGTTAATTGCAAAAGCAAATGTCTCGATATTGATGTCTTTGATATAAACGCTACAATCCTACAATTAGAATTCTAACATGTATGTAAGATTTTAATTTATTGGTTTAATTTATGTATACAACATACAGTAGTACTTACCCAGACAAGTTTAAACTTAGTGAGGTAATATCAATTCACAAAAAAGGATCTAAAACGTCATGTGCAAACTGTTTGCCTATCTCCATTATTCCAAAGCAGTCATAATTCTTAGCACGACATTCATTTTTAAGTTTTTAAGCATTTAGGAACTAACAGCTTAATTTTCAGACAATTTGGTTTCAGGAAAGCCACAAAATAATTTATGCTATTCACAACCTAGTCTCCGACATTGCTGAAGCTAAAAAATAATGTTCTCTTTAGATCATTTGACTTGTCCAAGGAATTCATCACACCGTGGAACATGTTATATAGAGTGGATACTGCCCTTTTATAATTTTGATGACAATCTGATTTGGTCTTCTCTCGCTGGTAGATTCCAAACAGTGTATTTAATTTGATCATTTTCATCTTCTTTGTTTGTAGTTATGGCGTTGGCATGCTTCAGCTCTCAATTTTGTAGTTATTGCTTATTTTAATGATTTACCTTGCAACTTTAATTTACCGAGCTCAGAATGTCTTTTGTTTTCGATGATCTAGGCATATTTGTAAATAGTTTGACCATGGCAGACATAAGTCATACTATTAATGTTAGTTCTAGCCTTGATCAATGGTTCAAGTTTGGTTTAAGATTGGTGTTATGCACATAAATTGAAAGTGAATGCTAAGAAAACGCAGTATCTAGCACCTGATTGCGAGCGTGTACTGTAGGTCGAACTTCAACTAAATTCATGTTTTTTTTAAAATAAAATATTAAATGGATATCTCATCTATATCTATAAAATCCAAATACCACTCACTGACTGACTCACTCACTGTTCACTCTACAGCCCAAACGGTAATACCTACGAAGCTGAAACTTTTACACAATATTCCTTGCATACTGAATGCGTGCAATAAGAAAGGAATTTGGGAAATTCCAACTCTAAGGGGGTACCAAAAAACACCAAAAGCGTAGTGTAGTCGATCCAGTTTTTTGGCTCTATTGGCTTAACCATTCATCAAATTTAAAATTTGACACAAAATCGTTAGTCTGCAATTAGATTATCTATAACTTTGGTCTCTTGCCTTTTTCTCATATCTCTCACCGTTTGGCTTAAAAAAGCACAAACTTCCAAAATGTCATCAAAAAGTGGAGAAATCACGCTGTTTTTGGCAAATATTTCTCTAATAATTAGTTGGTTTAACTTTTTCAACACAGAGTATTATGGTAAAGAATGTAGTTTTAAAAAAATTTCAACAGCTTTAGCGCCAGAACAGCCCAAAAACAATATTTAAAAATAAATATGAAAAGCAATATGTTGGCCATAAGTGCTGTATTTGACTAATTTAATTAATTTTTATAGCCGTTTTTTTCTTATAGTCTTTTAGTTTTAGGAATAAGATAACGTTACCAGGATAAAATAATAATATTATATTATTTCTTTACTAATTCTGACCAACTATAATAACATTATGTCTACCATGATAGGACCTAGGATATTGAACCGTCGCTCTTTTGGTTTTTAAGACGATAGCTACTATATTTTAATTTTGGCTTTCTTAACTACTTTTCTGTTTTTATTAGGTAGGTGTTTCCTACTATATCTGTTGCTCCTAGCCTTATTAACAGAAGATAAATATTTTATTTTTACTTTTCACTTTATTACTTAGTGTTTAACTCTCTGCTTTAGTCTTTCTAATTTAGTTAATACTATTTTGATCAATTTGGCATTCTATAATTTTTTCTAAAGGTTAATTTTAATTTTTAAGTTGTTTATATAAAGCTGTCACTCTTTCAGTTTTTAAGATGATAACTACTATATTTTAATTTGTCCTTTTTTAACTACATTTTTGTTTTTGATTCTCAGTTTCTAAGCTTCTTTTTTTGTACATTTGACTTTGCTACGTGAAAATAGATTCTGATCAACAAACACAATTGCGATGATGGAACATATTAATGTTGATGGGGTTATGGTACCTCATCGTATTGCACCTGTAGGTGCTGATGGGTCGTGCTTTTTTCTACCCCCTGTCTTACCTCATGTACGGTAATGTCTCTCATGCGCCTTAACTGCGAGCAGGCGTTCTAGAGTACGTTTGTAGCAACTGGTACTGGTTTCATGAGCATACAATTATGCCGTGTGGTAACATTTATAGAAGTTTAGCTGAATACCGTGCTGACATGTCTCTTTACACCACATATGCAACGCACTGTGAAATTCAAGCCGCTAGCGAAATATACCTTTACCATCTAGTGATCTATCGTAATGGTTTGGTAACTGTACAGCCTGATGAGTATGAACAGGGAAAGCCAATATTGCGATTTAAGTGTTCTGGACCCATGATGAATGCCCACTTTGAACCTTTTTGTCCTCAGTACACACCTGCAGTTGCAACAAATGTCGTTGATAAGCCTATTAATTGTACTTTGCGTAGGAGTGAATACACAGAAAATATTGATGAGGAACAAACCACTCAAGACGGCACAGATGATGATTTGCCACTTAACTATTTGTTAAAATCTGTTAAACGTGATATTAACGTAACGTCCAGTACTGACCTAATTACTTCCTCTTCTTCCGAAATAATCTCAACTGTTGATGTAGGTGTTGGTAAGAAAAGAAGAAAAAATCGACGTTCTAGAGTTACTGATAGAATCAAAAGGCAAAAACATAGAGTCCGTAAAAAGACACAACAAAAAATGTCCCGAAATCAACAGAGAAGCAGTGAAAAATACCATAAAAGGAATCCGGAATTAAATAGAGAGGCTGTGAAAAAGTACACTAAAAGTAACCCTGAAATTCATAGAGAGGCTGTGAAAAAATACAACAAAAATAATCCGGAATTACATAGAGAGGCTGTAAAATCCTATAATAAAAACAATCCTGATGTTAACAGGTGTTCGGGAGCTAAATACTCAATTAGACATGTGGAAATCAATTAAGAAGCTGTTCGAAGGTACAATGAAAAGAGGCAGTTTATCCCATGGAAAATAAAATCTTTATCTGGATTTAAATATGAACGCCTCACAGATTACAGTAATGACAAGGTTGTCTCTCTTGGTGGCTACATTGAATGTAAGTGGTGCCATGCAAAAAAGTGGAAGGAAGAAAGTCCTGGCTTATGCTGCAGCAATAACAAGGTTTATATTCCTTCTATTCAACACCTTCCCGAACCACTCCATAGTCTTCTTACTAACAACAACCCTCAGTCTCAACATTTTTTATCAAATATCAGAAAGTATAACGGCTGTTTCCATGTTTCCAAATGACTTCATTCGGAGCTAAAGAGGTGGTCGAAGGAAATTTCATGCCAACTTTTAAGGTACAAGGGTAAGTTTACCATCGAATAGGATGTTTGCTACCTTCCCCCCAACAAAATCCCTCTTTTTTACAAATTTATTTTGTTGGGAACGACGAAAGAGAAACGGAAATAAGAGCCAACCTATTTAATATAGTTAAACCTTATTTAGTTAGTAGAATTCAAAAAAGTCTGCATGGTAACAATCCTTATATTTGAGCTTTTAAAACTACAATTGAAAATGTTCCGGAAGGTCAGGAATTCAAGGTTGTTATTTATGCGGATAGGAAACCTGCAGATGGACATAAAGGTCGTTTCAACGCACCAGAACAAGAGAGGTCGCTTTGGTTATTGTGGGCCAGGAGTTTGAAAAGAGAGATATTATTTTACACAGTAGAAACGCAAATTTAATACGGATAAGTGAAACGCATCGAGCATATGACGCACTCCAGTATCCTCTTATGTTCTGTCGTGGAGAAGATGGCTACGCTATCAATATTTTACAACGTGTTCCGATATCTAACGTACCTCTCAATAAAAAGGTCTCAGCTTGCGACTTTTACGCTTACAGAATAATGGAAATAAAAGGCGATGGAAGTTACTTATTACTGTACCGCAGCCTTTTCAATCAGCATTTGTTTGATGTGTATGCTAAAATTGAGACGGAGAGACTAAACTTCATAAGATTTAATCAGAGTAAGCTGCGAGTGGAAAATTATTTTCACCTTAAAGACGCCATGTGTAAGGGGGATGCTAACGTTTCAGAAATAGGACAATGGTCGTGTTACCATCCAGTTTTACTGGCGGTCAGCGCTATATGCACGAGAGAACCCAGGACGCCATGACGTATGTTTGTCACTATGGTCGTCCTGATTTGTTCATAACATTTACGTGTAATCCGAAATGGACAGAAATTGGAGCTGCCTTAAAAGACAGCCAAAAACCTCAAGATAGACTAGACATTATAGCTCGGGTGTTCCATTTGAAAGTGAAAAAATTGATTAATCTTTTAACTAAAGGTTCAATTTTCGGCCAAAGTAGGTGTTACATGTATACTGTGGAGTGGCAGAAGCGTGGCTTGCCTCATGTACACATTTTGCTGTGGCTGCAAAATAGGATCATGGCTGACGAAACAGGTAATGTGATTAGTGCTGAGATACCTGACCCTGAAATGTACCCTGAACTACATGAAATTATCAAGTCTACGATGATCCACGGTCCTTGCGGCAACTTAAATAGGAGTTCATTCTGCATGGTTAATAGCTCATGCTCCAAAAGATATCCACGTCCCTTATCCAAATAAACCCAAACTGCTGACGATGGCTACCCTCAGTACCGTCGGTCTACAGCTGATGGTGGTTACACAGTCAACATAAATGGAGTAAACCTAGACAGTCGGTGGGTAGTGCCGTACAATCCTGTTCTGTCACGTACCTTTTTAGCACACATCAACGTGGAATTGTGTAATACTGTCAAGTCAATAAAATACATTTGTAAATACTTGAACAAGAGCAGTGATTAAGCAGCTTTTGTTTTGGAAAACGAGAGAGACGAAGTATCAAGCTATGAAGCAGGCCATTACATCAGTAGTTCCGAAGCAGCTTGGCGTATATTTTGTTTCCCAATCCATGAAAGATATCCTCCTGTAATGCATTTAGCTGTACATCTTGAAAATGGTCAGAGAGTTTATTTCAACCCCGAAAATGTCCAAGAAAAACTTCTGAATCCACCAAAAATGACTCGTCTGGCATTATTTGAGCTTTGCAAATTTGACAGTTTTGCCAGAAATCTAATTTACAGTGAAGTACCTGCTTACTATACCTGGACAAATAACAAGTTTAGTCGTCGTAAACAAGGCAAAGCCGTTCCAGGACATCCAGGAATAAAAAAAGATCATGTACTTGGTTGAGTTTACACAGTACACCCTAACAACATAGAATGTTACTATCTCCGCATGCTTCTTCATGAAGTTAAAGGGCCTACAAGTGTTATTGATCTTAAAAGGTTATCTGGCGTAGTTCATCCCACTTATCAGTCTGCCAGCAGAGCATTAGGTTTACTTGAAGATGACAGTAACTGGGACATAGCCTTGGAAGAACCTGCTGTGTCGGAATCACACAAAATAATCAGACTGCTTTTCGCAGTATTTTTGGTATTTTGTCAATCAACAAATCTTTTTGAGCTATGGGAAAAACACAGAGATAGTTTCAGATTTCAGATTTCAGAGGACTTTAAGAGACAAATACAACATGAATGCCCTGATTTACCACTTGAACCACTAAACAACATTGTTTACAATAAATGCCTACAGTCATTAGAAAACTTAGTGCGTTCGATGTCCCACCAATCAATTCAACAGCTCGGTCTTCCTTCTCCAAATCCAGGACCAAACAGTACTGCAGTCAATCACGAGTACTTAAAAGAACTCTCTTACAAAACGGTTCATTTATCTCAGTTGGTTTCAGAAAACTTGCCAAAACTTAATGACGAGCAGAAAGATGTATACAATGAAGTATAGGCTAGCGTTGAGTCAGAAGCTGGAAGTCTGTTTTTTCTTGACGCACCAGGTGGTACAGGGAAGACATTTTTTATTAATTTAATATTAGCCTCATTAAGAAAAGACAGGAACATCGTAATTCCAGTGGCTTCTTCAGGTATAGCAGCAACATTATTGGATGGAGGAGAACGGCTCACTCTGCGTTTAAACTGCCTTTAAACTTACGCCACTCTGAGACTCCAATGTGTAACATCTCAAAACAAAGTGACATGGCGGAGGTTCTCAAATATTGCAAATTAATAATTTGGGACGAATCCACAGTGGCCAACAAGACAGGAATTGAAGCTTTAGATAGATCTCTTCAAGACATTAGAAATAACAGAAACCTGATGGGTGGAGTAATGCTCTTATTGGCTGGAGACTTCAGGCAAACTTTGCCTGTTGTACCTAAAGGAACTCGAGCTCATGAAGTCAAAGCCTGCCTTAAGAGATCAATTCTTTGGCCTAAAGTCCAAGTTCTTGCCTTGAAAACAAATATGCGGGTTCATCTTAAAGGCAGTTTAAATGCAGGAGAATTCTCAAATTTACTTTTAAAGATCGGCAATGGAAATCTACCTGAGAAAAACGGCAAAGTTAGTATTACAGCAGACTTATGTAAAGTTGTATGTGACTTGCAAGCGTAGGCTGAAAACATTTACCCAGATTTAAAAAATGTTTATTTAAAAGATTTGTCTTGGTTTCAAGAAAGAGCTATCCTTACACCAAAGAATGACACTGCTACAAGTATCAATAATATATTATTGGAAAAACTGCCAACTGAGACTGTATGTTACCAATCGGTGGATTCTGTGGTGGAAGTAGATGATGCGGTTCACTACCTGGTAGAGTTTTTACACACGCTTAATCCTCCAGGCATTCCACCACACAATATTTACCTTAAGGTTGGAGCTCCAATAATATTGCTAAGAAACCTGGTACCACCTAAGCTTTGCAACGGCACTAGGCTACAAGTAAAAGCGTTACAAAAAAAGTCATAGAAGCAACAATATTTACTGGATGTGGCCAGGATAAAGTAGTCTTCATTCCACGTGTTCCCCTAATACCATCGGATTACCATTTTCAGTTTAAAAGACTGCAGTTTCCTGTGAAGCCCTTCTTTGCTATGACAATAAATAAATCACAAGGGCAGTCTCTGAAAATAGCCGGCGTTGATCTGAGGGAAGACTGCTTCTCTCATGGCCAATTATATGTTGCTTGCTCAAGGGTTAGCTCTTCGGAAAGTTTAACGATCCTTCAACCACAGGGTCAAACAAAGAACGTTGTCTACAAAGAAATTTTATAATTTACATTTGTGTTCCATCACACGATTTTATAATTTTTTAATGATTATCTATTAACTTACCGCTAAGTAATTAAGTGAATAACCGTAGCAAAGCACGGGTACTCGGCTAGCCTTATACAAATATACGGAACATTAGTAAGAAAAATGTTGCCTTTCATGCCAGTAATTTCAGAATGAGCTTGTTACAATTATTATTATTTTTAACACCAAGTTGGGTCTGTGATTAAAAATGTTATTTAAAATTCCATCTTAATCCCTAATTAATATAACTAAGAATATTTTAAGTTTAGTTATAGTTAAAGAGACTTAGTACGTCAGAACTTTAAGGTCATGTACACACAGCTACGATAAGAATGTAATTTGCAGCCAGCTAGAATATTTACCCCACCTTAATTACGGTGAGGAAGATTATCACACCCCTGTTCACTGCTTAGCGTCTCCTAGCAGTGGAGAATATTTAGGCTAATAATACGTTTAATGACTTAAACAGGTTGTTCATTGTGTGTAATGTAACAATATAGTTATAATAAAATATGTAACAATTAAATACAAAATAAGTGTCAAGCCTGATTATGAATAAGGGAAGGCATATTTCCTTTTAAAAAATGTATTTCAAAATCATTAATTTAAAATATATTGTTTAAAGGGATGTTTCTAAAGTAAACTAATTAAATATTCTAATAAACATTAATTTTAGACAATATCTGTATTAAATGAATGGATTTAGGTGATGAAGACTAAAAAGTACTACATTATGAAAATAAATTTAAGTAATTTTAACGTAAAAGACAACTTTTATAAGTAAATGTTGAATATTATTAAACGTTCAATTTATGGTGATCGCACTTTCAGTGAATACATTTTTTTATGATATTAGAGAGACTATTAGATATTTCTCTAAAGAATTTTTGCACCCTACCAATCATCAATGGTATAGAATAAAATATGAATAAATTATTTATTTTCAATATCACAATACAAAAAAATATATATACAAGTAAAATAAATCAGTACAAATGTAGTATATCAAAACATTTCGTTATTGTATTTATTTAAGACATAAATATTTCATACTAATATTCATATCTGACAGCCACAGCCATATACAAACCCTTGTGTGACTACTGTCATATTTGTACATAAGAGTTTTAGTGTATCACTCTCTGGCTTACATATATTTATCACCAGTAAGTCCTGGGAAAAATATATCCAGTTGTATTTTTAATTGTTTTAATGCTTAAGTTTATTCTTATAAATTTAATTGTTATTTATATTTTTGTCCTTCCAGTTTTAAATACTTGAGTAAGAATTTTGTATTTATAGCCCCCCGAACTGTAAATATGAACAATATTTAGACAAACCTGTAAACAGTTCATACTATTATGAAGTTTTATTTTTCAGTATTAATAAATAAAATACCATTATGAAATGTTACATATATGCCACAAAAGCAACAAATTCGACAATTAAGCAACAATTTATAAAAACATGAAAATTTATAGTAATGAAACTGTTGAAAAATTGAAATTACAATTTAGCTTTCATTGTATTTGCATTGTTATGATTATTAATAATTACTGAAAACCAGCTAATAAAATTCAAAGTTCTATTTGTTGGTATAAAATTTACTATAAAATATTTATAACTGTTTCAATTACGTAAGTGTCTTTTTAATTCGTTTCTGACGCCGATTTTTATGAGTAATTTTAAAGAAACAAATAGATAAAACAAAACATGAATAAAAAACATATTTCATATTAGTAAAATGCTAAGAGCGTATTAGTAAAATAACAAATCGTTGTTGGTAAGTTAGTGGAATATCCATAAGAGAATATATCTATTTTATGGAATGATGAGATCCTGTGCACTTTCTGAAGTTAAGATTGAAGCCAGTTCAATTTGCACTAAACCTTTATGGTAAGGAAATATTTCATATCATCATGACTACTACCCGTTAAAGCAAAACTTAGTATAATATATCTTGTCAAAAGCCTAATTTTTCTAGTCCAGTATATCGATTCAAAAGCCAGACATTTCATTTTTTTAAGTATGATAATAATAATTAAAAAAAAGATGATTTAATATAAATTTAACGATTTATTTACATTATACTTACAATGAAATCATTAAAAAACAGGCTCTATTTTCATCTTAATTTTGATTATAGCAACCCAAAAAATACAACATAGGCTCTCAAGTGTTAAAGGAATGTTATAATTGTTTATAAAGGTGTACTACAAAGCTAATACAAAACTACTAATACACACATCAAGCAAGAGATGTGTACTAGTATGAAAGAATTTTCGAATTACCTTTCATAAGACTAAACTGTAAGTTCAATTGATACATTTCGCGTACAGCATTAGATTATATTATCTTTAGTATTTATTAGTTCAGTTAAATAAATGGCAATATTAATTTAAATGTATGCCTTAATTTATATATTTAGTTCAAAATTAGAGGGATTCTATATGTTTAAAAGAATTTGGAAACATCATATATTAAAAGAAGAAAAAATATATAATAGTCCAAAGCTGTTATAACTGATTAAACATTGCAGTATTTCAATCTTATAAAAAAAAATCATAATTTCACCATGTACAATGGAAACAAACTGACTCATTAAATCAATAAATAAACAGAAGACACGATACTTTACTAGTATCAAATAGTGACTGGCTTCAAATAAGTGCTCGAATTACTGTTTTGCGTACTACACAGCTATTAGGCAATTCAGCATGTTCTACAGAGGGGGAGAGAGAGAGAGAGAGAGAGAGAGAGAGAGAGAGAGAGAGAGAGAGAGAGAGAGAGAGAGAGAGAGAGAGAGAGAGAGAGAGAGAGAGAGAGAGAGAGAGAGAGAGAGAGAGAGAGAGAGAGAGAGAGAGAGAGAGAGAGAGAGAGAGAGAGAGAGAGAGAGAGAGAGAGAGAGAGAGAGAGAGAGAGAGAGAGAGAGAGAGAGAGAGAGAGAGAGAGAGAGAGAGAGAGAGAGAGAGAGAGAGAGAGAGAGAGAGAGAGAAGGTTAGACGAAAGAAGAATTATGAAGATAGTACATGAACTCATTCTTAGGACAAAAAAACTGGGTTCACCGGATCCACATATATTGTCAGCTTTTTATAATTTTTAATGGTTTAACAGACACTGACATATATAGACAATGTATGTTTATAGTTATGAAAATAACATCTAATTTTAATTTAAGCCCACTGAAAGCCAGACATGGTCTGCAATTGTTTTTTATGTTATGCCCATTTTTATTTCATTAAAACTCCTTATAATATATTTCTTTGGAATAATAGATATAAGAGATAATATTGACTTTTTTAGGTAGTATGGAATAATAATAAGATATCGTTTCTTATTAAAATTCATCAAAGTGACACAGTAACCAATTTCACAAAAAAGAAACTTCTTTGAAAAACAATATATATTGATTTGATTTTTGGTGTAATAGTACCCGAATTCAGTAATATACATCTATAATAATAAAGACAAAGCGATATACCATACATAAAAAGTGTTATTATTTGTAGAGTTTATAAAATAAGAAGTAACGTAAAAATTTATTTAACATCTTAAATATGATGTGTTTTTATTATAAAGGTGTTTATACTATAGTAAATTAATTAAAATTTTTTCTTAAAACTTACACCAATAAATTTACTAAGAAATTGTGAATTTCAATTCTTACATTAAAAACAGTTCAGAGTCTTTTGAATTATGCTTTTGGCTACAAATAACCATCTGGTGTGAATGCTCTTAATTCGTGGTGTAATATGAACAAAACCCTACAAATAAAAAAAGTAAAAGACAGTAGAACGTATTTATAATTTTAGGCATAAAACGACAACAATAATCATGTGGTGTTGTGCTTCATATCTTAACAAATAAACAATATAACTTATGAAATATAATAAATAGTTTTAAAAAGTGTTCCTTTGATAATATGTAGCAAATGTATTAATTTTAAAATGGTGAAATAATAAGTAAAATGTATAATATTTATTGTAAAATTATCAATTAATATCAAGTTTATTACTTTGTAAATTAGAATACTGCAGCTAACAGATTAGTAGTAAAATATTTTTAAAACCTTAAACGTTCCTCAAAGTGTATGCTATACAAAGGTTATGTCCTCTTTACACGTCTCTGTTTTGTATTCACCAGAGGTTTCAGCAGGAATGACGGAACCTTAATGTGAAGCGTAAATCACGCAGAGCCTCCTGTAATCCTTTTTGAGTGTCCCATTTACTTGATGAAAAATATGTTTCACTAAAACCATGTTAGCTTAAGTAAAAAAAATTTAACTAAACTTAGTGCATTCCATTAAAAATATCTTATGATTTATTCTCCTAAGACATCTGACCCAATACTAAATTTTATTCATTTTTATTACCCTGTTGGTTATTGAGCTGCTGAATTACCAAACGTAAAGTAATGACTCTTGTACTACGCATTAAGAACACTTACACTTGTTGTTTAAATTCATTATATGAATACTTGTTTAATATAAAATCAATTCATTAACATATATTATTGTAAATGTTAACAAACAGAGGCTAAATTAAATAAATAAGATTCCTGTTCAGTTTTACCTGGATACTGTTTAGAATATCGTAAATATAAACAAAATTTAATTCCAAAACATTGACTTATTATTATGTTTTTAAAAATGATACAATCTACTTACATCAAATTAATATCATTGTTAGATTATAACGATAATATCAGTAAAATAGAGAACAATTTATTAAAATAAGTGTTAATATATACAAGTATTGTTTCAGTATGCCGTAATATTAAAACTTTATATTAACATACACCAAGTGACATTATTTCTTACAAACAGCTAGAGTAAAATTTAATAAGAAAAGCTTGTACAAGTGGAGCAATGTGACCTAGATATCACACCCTTAGTAACAACTGTGCTACCCCACCACATTTGTTATACCACTCAGCCAATAATATATAACACCATTAATTTACCGAAAGTAGAGTTGCCCATAAATTCAGACATTTCTAAAAACTGTGCTGAGAGACTAAATCATATGAACCACTTATTTACAACAGACGATTATCTAACACCTTGAAGTCGAGTTCATATTTTATTTCATGCTGAAAAAATGTTTTTTTTTTAATTTTAAGAATGGAAACTAAATTCCCTGATACATTTAATATAGCATTGATTCTGGGAATAAATTGTAAATAATAATAAATATTTAGTACTCTCATCTATATACATGTAAATAAATTATTTAAATTACAATAATTAGAATATTGTATTTTTAATCTTAGTTATTTTATCTAATGTAAGGTTCATACTGATTTTTAAATAGAAAAACTATATGAATATATTTCAACTATATTAAATTCCCTACTCCGTTAATATATAATGGTTTTTTAGTTTTAATAAAAGTGATCAAATTTTAAGTACTTTTGTTTATATTAAATATATAAAACATTTCAGCCCTAACAACAGGTTATACATGTGAATGGTAAATCTGAGGTGAACTAAGTGGCAAAGGTATCGACCCAATCCCGTTACTGACTATTGATCTCCACTTAGCTCATTTCAGCGGCCAGTGACTCTTGACGGCCCATTTTACCTCAATTGTATGAACAGTGGAGGGGAAGGGGAGGGGGATGGCAATAAAAACAAAAAAAACCCTCTCGTTATAGGTTGTTTGTGATATCAAGTACAGGAAATCGTTATAAATCCTTCCATCTGCTAACCTAGGGTGGTTGTGACCTGGCCTTACAATATTAAGTAATTTTAAATATTATTTTACTTTTAATATTACATATTTAATAACGATATATCTTTTTAACACTTAAATTTAACTTGAGTAAATGAATCGTTTATTGCAGAAACCCCATAACCAAAATTTTTTCGATTTTGACTTTTTAGAATATTAATGATGTACAAATTGAAATACATCGTTTGGTGCAGAAATCACACAACTGCGACTATCCTAAAAGCTTAAAACTGGGCATCGAATCATTCGTTTAGTGCAGAAACCCCTTAAGTGACTGCAGTTGTGGGGTTTCTGCAACAAACTCAGGGTAAATTATTGTTTTGTGTTGAGCAATGTTGGCAGCCGTGGCTGTCATTGTTGCCATGTGCTCTTTACTTCCTGTCTGTAGGTCAGTGTTGTAATGTTTGTTTACTACCGTTTATACCGGGCTGACTTCTTGGTTGTAAATGCGTTTTTAAGTATAAGTTGTTGTAGTGTTTATAAAGACATGAGTGAAAGTTCAGATAGTGATGAGCCTTCTCAAGCAAAGAGGAAAAGAGGTGTCATCAAACCAGACACTTACAAACAGAATGCGATTCGTGAATCAAGGACCAAAGGAAAAGGTTATGTTACTTACAAAGGTAAGGAAATAGAAAGCAAAGTTTGTCCTCAAAATGTTACTTGTAAATGCCCGATTAAATGTCATTCTAAGATTAATCAAGAAGTAGTAACATATATATATATATATATATATATATATATATATATATATATATATATATATATATATATATATATATATATATATATATATGGGACTATTTTTATAGCCTTGAGACCAAAAATTGCCAAGATACATATTTACAATCGCTAATTGAAGCAAAAGCAGTAGCTAGACGTACAAAATCTGCAAAGAATGATGTACCGATAACAGTTGACAATGAGTTAGAAGACGAAGATGAAAATGAACGTAGTGAGACAGTCTATAAAAGAAAACATTCATTTGTGTACTACATAATAAGTAAAGGCTGCCTAGTACCGGTATGAAAATGTGTTTTTGAAAGTGCATGGAGTAACATGTGAACGCATAAGAAGGATTTGTAGCCTTTTACTCCAGAACAAAAGTCCACGTGACTTACGGGGAAAAAACCAGGTGGAAACTCTGTATCTGACAATGTCTGTAATCTGATTCATCAACATGTCAGTTCATTCGATGTCAAAGTGACCCACTATGGAGGAAAGCCAAAAAAATTTGGACGCCAGATTAACTGTTATGAAAATGTATGAAATATTTCTTGATAAACATCCAGATATAACCAATGTAGTTAAGTATAACTTTTACTACACATGTTTCAAAGAAAATTTTGACTGCAGATTTGGTAACCCTCAAGTGGATATTTGTTGCACACATAGATAGATCCGAAAGTCTATCTAATAAGCTAAGGGACCCTCTTCTGTGTGAAAGTGCCAAACGTACTGCTGTTGGAGAGATGATGGTTCATAAAAAATAGTGCTAAGAAGTATTACAAGAAAATAAAAGATTACAGTAATGACGAAGATGACGAAACTCTGGTAATATGTTTTGATTTCATGCAAAATCTACCTTTGCCACACATTCCCGTCCAAGAAGTCTTCTACATGCGGCAATTGTGGGTGAACTGCTTTTGTATCCACAACCTAAAGACTAATAAGGCGAAAATTTATGTATACCATGAGGGTGTAGGAAATAAATCACCAGATGAGGTGTGTTCTTTTCTTTTTGACTACATAAAGACTGAAGTCCCTGATACAATAAAGAAATTGATACTGTTTAGTGATGGTCCTTTCGAACAAAATAAGAATCACACCGTGATAAGATTCTTAATGGCTCTGTGTGGCAATTCACATTTTGAGACTATTACATACTGCTTCCCAGTGCAAGGGCATTCTTTTTGCCCCTGTGACAGGGACTTTGGCTGTATAAAGCGCCTCATACGGAAAGCTGACCGGATTTATACACCACAGTAGTACATTGAACTGATACTGAGGGCTAGTAATTCTGGTCGATTCACAGTCCATGAAGTGAAAACCAATGAAGGCCTGCATACTACAAAAAGACAGTGTCAGCCTCCGATGAAACAGCAGGAAGAGCCATCATTTAATGTTAACAAATATTGAAATACTTTTGTAAGGCAATAGTCGCAGCTTCATTGGTTCAAGCCTTAATTATAACATTGTTTACTATAAATATTTCGATATTTATTCCTAATAAATATATAGCAACAATATATTTACATTTACTGGCTAGAACCATTGAATAAAAAAGACAGACCGACAGATTAACCAATGCATTTGCTGTAGACACATACCTCTGCTGCCATCTGATGATAAATGATCTTAAATGTGCGATTGGACTGTTAAGGATACGTACTTCCTAGCAAGAACTAACTTCAAAAACGTGCAAACCAGCCTAACGGGACCCATTTGAGAGGACATTTTCCTGTTTCCATAGTCAATAATATAACCTGTTTTTATCATTTATTTTATTCATGAATTAGTAGTGATAAATTAAACAGTGAAAAACATTATCTTACATCATATTGTAAATGAGGTATTTTTACAATATCTGCAAGGTGCCACGTAATTTTCATTATCTAATACATTGTTTTGAGGACATGAGATCAGTTTTAGACTATCAAAGCTCTTAATAATATAATAGCCCAATATAATACCTCTTATACGTACAGTATTAAATAGGAATCTCCACATTTTCTCTAGCGACGCAAGTTTCAACTGATGACATAACATATGGTAATGTACGTTACGCCCTTAATGCAATAATAAGTAAAACATTCTATGAAAATAGGAGTGGAAAGATAACCGTGATATTATAGAACATGCTTGTCCATCTAATAACTTGGGAGATAAGAAAAAGTAACGTAGGGTGGGCATGTGGGCTTGATTGTTTATCACTAACTTTACTCCTCTGACTTTACAATTGGTTTTACATCAACGCATATTTTTATATACGTAGTAATATATGTATTACTACTTATTTCTAATAATTACTACACACTATAACAATGGACCTAAGAGGAATTAATATATTAAGGAATTATAATAACGTATGCCGTATCGTTGTCAGTAATAATATTTAATCTCAATAAATGGATAGACTATATTACCAGGTATCCTCTTTTTCATTTGCTTTAATTCACTGTTTTTTAAATTTTAAAGTTTGTCTTATTTTATCATGTGAAGTTAGGGCTAAGGAGCCCTCTCTAACACTTAACCTGGGGACCAACGGCTTTACGTGACTTCCGAACCACGGGAGCGGGAGGGCAAAATCTATTAGGTCACATCGGGAATCGAACACGGACCGGCAGCGTGGCAAGCCAGCGCCTTAGCCCCTTATCTACGGCCGCTCCTATTAATAATGAATAGATTGTATTAATTATTTTAGTAATATAAGTAACACACATTTATGTTAAGAAGTGTTTAACAAGCCAGCTTTTATACAATTTCGAAAATACGAACAAAAAGTTCCAATTGTCTACTTTCCTGTTTACGTTTAACATTTATATGGATGAGCAAATGTGTTCAGTAAATGGAATACTAGAAAATGCCTTTATATGACATGACCATTGTGTCTTGGAGAGAAAGATTTCAGTAGACAATCCCAGTTTTGCATTCATAAGACTCTATGATGGATGGCTCATTTAGCAAGGGATAACAGTTTCCTTTCCCGCACAGGCATTTCTATGTGTTTCGTTTTATATTTTAATATTAAATTTTCATTACATTAAAAAACAGTATAAAGTTGAGTAAAATTATTATCGATGTATTTTTCATAATCTCTGGGCATTATTTAAATATTTGCTTCATGTAATGCACTTAGCAAAATTATGAATAGATTGCATTAATTATTAACTTTAGTCAGCATCTGGTTTATTTCATAAATCGTCTATTGTCACTTCGATAACTTTGGAAACCTTAAGACCATGGAGGAGTTTCCCAGGTGGTTTAGGTGGCAGTTATTGCCAGGTTTCAACACCTACAGTGTCGATTGGAAAAATATAAAAACTTTTAGTTATTGAAATATTAATTTAGTGAGAGTAACATAGGTTTTATTTATTTTTGACTGACAATGACTGTTTTCTAGTTATTTAAAAAATTAGTTTTTTAAAATTATATATTAAATATGCTATGTGTTTATTTGTAGTAGTAAACTTACTAATAATGTATAAGAAAACCAATCAAGTGTAATTAATTACAAATATTCACTCTTGTACAGGATTGGTATCACTAATTTCTTAACGAAATTTTAAATTAAATGCTGTTAGTTTGTCATTTGGCAAGGTAGTTGATAACAGTTCAATTTATAACAATGAAATTCTCACTTAGTATATTAGTTTTATAATTTGGGGTAAAATGGTACATTGTATATGAATTAGACCTGTAAAATAAAATATATGTCAAACGTAAAGTTTATAATAACTATTACATTATATTTTAGTTATAATTGTTATATTGATTTGCTATAGGAAACAATAGAAATAATATTTTGAGCTTGCCGAATAAATAATAAATAATTAAATAAAACGAATAAATTAAAAAGTAAAAACAAAACTAATTTTTTATATATTTTTTATAATCTCTTACGAATATTTTACTGTTATAAATTAGTATTTAATATATTAGGCAAAAATTAATTAATTCTTTCACCACTCATCGTTTTACTTTCAATAATACAAACAATTATAACATTTATATATATATATATAAAAAAATAAAAAAAAAAAAAAAAAAAAAAATAAATAATAAGGTTTTCAAGTAAAGATTGAAGTAAAGAACAAGTGAATATAAAATATCCGTAAAGAGCAATTAACCATGCAAATCATCGTACGTGTGTCAGATAGTGTAGATCATTTATGTGAGTATTATAGAGTTAGTATCAATTATAAAGTTACCTGAACATTGTTCTCTTGCCAAACCCTAATTTTATATGCTAATATACTTGTATTAATTAAATTTACTATTATCTAGGCATAACACACCAATGGAAATAGTGGATCACTAAAATTTCGATGTGCATTGCAAAGTTTGATGTACAAATAATCCATACAAGTTGCAGAAGAAGACAGTCCAGTTTGATTACTGTGCTCCAATATTGGAACTGAGGGTGAATATCTGTTTTGTTAGTCTGTGCTCTGGTAGTCTGTTAATTTATCCCTATAATTCTAACCTTCGTTTTCACATGTCTTTTGCTATGTTTGAAAGTAATTTTTCCTTTCATGTGTTTTCTCTTTGTTTGCCTGATTCGTTTTAATGTTATTGTCTTATTCTGTTGAATTCTTCTACTGTTTCTTCTGTTCTATTGCTAATGTACTTTTTATATGGCATTATCCTGTCCTCTAGTGCTTCATCAAGATCACTCTCCCACCATAGATGTTTTGTGTTCTCTTTTAGTGGTATTATTTCTTTGGCTTTCTCAGTGATTTTCTTTTCTATCGTTCCCTAGTTGTTTCCTTGTTCATTCTCCCATTCCCGTATCATGTCTGGTTGCTTGATTTTTTCTGTTTAATTTCTGTATGTGTGTTTTATTTTGGTGTATTCTCTTGGGTGTTAGTTTGATTTTGATTCTTGTGAGGTAATGGTCTGAGTTTTTGTTGGCCCCTATTTTAATACTTTTATAAGTACTATGTAATAATAATTATTTTACCTTTATTTTTGTATAAATAAAATTTATTTATATCCTTTTCACATATCCCGGTTCAAGAGATCTAAGGGTTTTTACGGCAAAGAGTAAAATATATAGCAATATATATTTGTTAATGTATAGAATATTATTAAATTAAATTGGAATATTATTATACTGTACATTATTGTCGTTCTAATTATTATTTTATTGAACAGTTGAAACCTATCTTATTAATATGCCTTTATTGTTCTTTTTTTAAACAAAAATAAAACTTGCACAAAACTTTAAAAGTCAAAATTTGTGCATTAATAGGAATAATTAGAGTTATTAGATTTGTTATTTCAATATTGATAAAGTCACTGTATTGTTTTCCCCAAGAAATATAAATTATATCGTTTCCATAATGACTTTATTATGCAAGGCTACTATTTTTGGCATATATTCACCAGCTATTTGTAATGAAGTACAATTTATGTATATAATTTGAAATGTAATTATCTACCTAACAAAAAAGTACAGAACATATGTTCACCTAAAGATTTACGGTACTCAGGTGAAAAACTCGAAAAATGAAATGAAAAAATCAAAATGAAAAACAATTGTTTAAATAAAGCAACAAATATTTTTCATATAGCTAAAGTAATTACTGGTGTTATATATGCAATCGTGTTTTATTTTAAATAATAATCGCTAGTAATATGAGTAAATATAAAATTATAAAACATAGTTATGCAGAGAAATGTACAAGCATATCAAAAACGTTTGGCAGCCATATTGAAGACGTGATAGAAACTTTAGGGGTGATAGAAAAAGATAGAGGGGCAGACAATTTTGTACCCCGGTTTTTTCGACTCGTCCAATCATCTACTATCCCACTTCAAAAGGTTGCGAGATGTGAAGTATTTTGCATTATTTTGTGCTTATCGACCCCACTACATGTATGTTTAGTGTACTGATAATAGGAGATAAATCTTAAATATATGAAATAAGTATACTCTGCTCTAGTTGTAGTTTGTTTTCATGTAGATAATGAAATGAAAAAAAAACTTTATTTTTTGAGGTAAAGTTAGGACTATTTATATATATTTATACATTTATTACATATTTACTATAATATTAGCCTTGTAAATTTTTTTATAAAATAGCTACATTTATATAGTTACAAACTAATTAGTTCAATTATTATTATAGTATGAAACGTTGCCTGTCATGACTAAGCAATGAATTATCTTATAAGTAAAATTTAATAATAAAACTTACCGTAATAAATACATCTTTACAGTTTAATAAAAGTTTATGAATGTTTTTAGCAAGCACAGTATCAAAAGCTCTGGTAGATAAAGTGGTTCTCCAAACTGTTGGGTGCAGTGATTAATGACGTAATGGAACAGTTTGTAACCGCAAGTAAGCCACTGTCACTGAGTAAGACAATGAAGTCGTGGACGTAATGAGTTCCAGACCACCAGGAAATAGAGTGGTTCTCCGGTGTTTGAAGCAATGGTTTAGTACAGAATACCTATAACGTTTTTCAACCGAAAAAGAGATCTGCCACTGAGTGAGACATTTGAGGTTAAGGCAATGAGATTCCCATACCAGTAAGGAATAGGGTGATTGTTTAAGCTGAATGAAGCAATAAAATGAAATGAAAATTGTATTTATTAGGTGGAGACAATATAAGCACAAAATGCACAAATATATTACAATACAAGACAGAATGCACAAATATTATGATGATCATTATTTTATAAATTCCTCTGGTCTGAAGAAAGTAAGCGTGGTTCATCGAAATCGATCATCATAATATTTGTGCATTTTGTACTTGTATTGTAATATATTTGTGCCTTTTGTGCTTATATTGTAATACATTTTGTGTTGTGTGACGTTTTACTTGTACTGTATATTTAGAGAAGCATATGTCAGACGTTACATCATCAATGTAAAGTGAGAAAAGCAAACGTCCTAGAACGGATCCCTGTGGTACACCTCTGATCACATGTTTCCATCCGGACGTGCTCTCTCCAGTACGCACACACTGGCGGTGACCCGACAAGTAGTACCTGACCCAGTCCACACAGCAATCAGAAAACCCACATTTTTTAAGTTTCATAAGGAGTAAAAGATAGTAAACGCAGTCAAAAGCTTTAGAGAAGTCAAAAAGTGTTAGTATTGAAAGATTAATCTTGTCCAATGCATGCCATATATTATCGGTGATTTTCAGAAGAGCTGTTGTAGTGCTGTGATTAGGTCGGAAGCCAGATTGAAAGTTAGATATTAGTTTACTGTTTGAAAGATAATCATAAATTTGCATATTAACAATTATCTCAAGGCGTATGGACAGGACGGAAAGAATATTTATTGGCCTTAAATCAGAAGGAGATTTGAGGTTTTAGGCAAAGGTTGAACAATAGGAGACTTCCAGGCACAAGGGAAAATAGCTGAAATTAAATAAAAAGGAAAAAAGCTGAAATTAAAGAAAAATTCAATATAGCTGTAATGATTGGTAGTGTAACGGGTAGGGTAAGTTTGATGAATGTTATTGGAATACAGTTAGTTCCGACTGTGTTACTGGTTGTCCATTCAGGAGTTTAACACTTCTTCATCAGTAACGGAATGAAAATTATGGAAAAGCCTAGGAAAAGGATAACTGGTTAGATCATTGACGTAAATTTTGGCTTTTGATAAATCAATAGGAATATTAATGAAATAATTTTTAGTAACATTATGGTTGATGTTGATGGAAACAGTAGGTTTTGACTTCCCAATCCCCAGCTCCTTAACTTTTGTCCAGAGTTATTTAGTAGATCTTTTCTTGTCAGATAATGATTGGTAATAATGTCTAATTTTAGAGTTACGGATCTGTTGCTAGGTTTGGTTTCTTAATCTCTTATACGTATCCCAATCATGGGCACATTTAGATCTTTTTGCCTTCCGGAAGCATGTATCTCGTTGTTTTTGCATTCTACGTATTTTATATGTGATCCAGGGTGCGGGCTTTTTTGTAATCCTTCTATAACAGACCAAGACTGTTTTAACTGTGAGTGAGGCACTGTAAAAGATTGAGACAAAAAAGGAGCAGCACATTTGAACTAAATTGAACACTTTGCAAACACAAGAGATGCACTATCACCAAGTGAGGCACTAAAGTCGTACGCCTTGTGAGAACGAGATTACTTGGAAATAGAGTTTTTAATTATTTGAAGAAGTGAGATAAAACCGAACAAAACCACATGTAACAAAAAATGAGGTACTGCCACTGAGAGAAACACTGAGTCTAATGAGTCATAGACCACAGGGATTTAGAGTGGTTTTCCAAACTGTTTGGAAAATTAATTTTTGACGTAAATAAACCATTTATAAAAATAAGACAGGTACTTTAAGTAAGTTAGAAATAAAGGCGTAGGCCTAATGAGCCCTTTGCCACTAGGAAATAAAGAGAATTTTAAATCTGTTGGGAGCAATTATTTACGAGGGAACGGGTCTTAACTATGTGGTATTATTGCTAAGTAATGCCATGAAGGCATGGGCGTAATGAGTTTTAGAGCAATGGTAAACGGAGTAGTGATTCCACGTATTTGTTGGGGTTATTTCTGACAAACATAAACTCCGAAACTCAATAAAGCAGTTATTTTTATGGAAATATACCAACTGTAACCACACGAAGGTACTGACACTGAGTGAGACAATGAAGGTGTGTTCGTAATGAGTATCAGACGAATGGAAAATACAGTGGTTCTCCAAACTGTTGGAGCAGTGTTTTTTAACATAATGTAACCGTTGTCAAGGAGTGAGACAGAAGGCGTAGGTAATTTGAGTTTTTTCCACCATTAGGAATTTTAGTGGTTCTCCAAATTAACTTATCCATCCCCAACTTCTGTCTCAAATACATGTATATAACTTTAAAATCTCGTTTGTTAAATAAATTAATCGTAAATATAAAAGTCAATATAAATAAATTAATTACATACACGTAATACTGAAAGATCAAATTAAAATTTATATCCAAAGTTTTTTTTCTATACTAGGATACAGTTATATTGTGTGTTTCCTGAAATTATTACAAAATAAACGTTTCTAATTTAAATTCTTTGTAAAAATTAAAATTATTTTTCCTTAAGATTGTTTTGGATAAAAACTATATACTTTATTAATGTACACCATAAACAAGTTTTATTACTACAAAGTATGTATTTAAAGATTACATGATATGTAAGGCTTAAATACATTCAACGGCAAATACCATGCAGCTTTCAGCCAGGCAGCTTTCAGCCAGGCAGCTTTCAGCCAGGCAGCTTTCAGCCAGGCAGCTTTTTGTCAGGTAGCTTTTAGCCAGTTAAAATATAATCCAGTCATTACTAATGATGGAATGTTATTTAACAATGTTGACCACAACTATACTTAACCGTTTAATCTCTCTGTGTGATATAAATGAAATTATTATTTGAAGCTCTGTAACTTCGAATTTTTACATAAACATAGGCCTATTCATTGTTCACAGACTTTGCTATTTATTGAAGTAAAAGTGTATTAATTAATGTAAATAATTTTATTTAATGTATATGATTTTAATTAAACTTCTAATACCTAATGAAAGGCATTTATTTTATTAACGTCGTTGTTAATTAATTGCTTATATTAGTGTAATTATAAATGTTACAATAATTGTTATAAATCAAAGTTATTTATGTCTTTAATTCCTCTAGATTTTAAGATATGGGCAGTATATTATGCTTGAAATATTTATAGGCAGGTGTGGTAATTTAAACATATATATATATATATTTAAGTCTAATTCAAAATGCAGACGCAACACTTAAAAATCCTGTATATCACATATGTGATTATATTTTGTTATTAAATTTTAAGTAATACATTTTTTAAATTATTGCATATGTAATGGATTGAAAAACTGTTTCAGAATATATTTATTTACAAACTATATTATTAACTACATTAATTTTCTTCTAAATCAACTGAAGTATAATCAATAAGCTTTCTGTGTAAAAGGCTTATTCCAGCCTCCCCTTATTACAGTGCACTATCGTATCCAGTATAGTTGATAGTCTACAAACTATATCTCCCTAGACGGCAATTCATCAACGTGTCATGACCTTCTAATACATCCTGTCATAGTCACACAACCCCCATTGCACTTTACGACCATTAACTTACCATAGCATGACCATATATTAGCAGCATATAGCTGTTAGTAGGTCCCAATACACCAAGAAGAATTTTATGACAATCATTTATATTATTGTTAATGAAACACATTGAGTAATATATGTATATACTGAAGGCTTTAATAATTATAAATTAATAGCTCATTTTATTGGAATTAATTTATTTTGGAAATAGTTATAGGATATGAGAGACTGACACACATTTTAAGGTGGAATATAAATTACTACGTAGATAGAGGACGAGTGTGCGTAAGACCCTTGTAGGCTTTAACTAACCTAGTTGGGCTTGTAATAAAAAAGGGTCATTTATTACTAACCAAATAGCCACCGGAACTAAATGATTAACAGCTTTACGGGAAATCTAAACCATGTGGCATTTTTTTTTTATTTTAAGCTCATTTTTAAGACTCGTACTCAGTTTTATCTCCTACACAACATCTAGACACTGTCTACGACTCAACGTGAACCGCAAACTGCACTCTAGTAGTGCTGATAGCAATAGTTTAGTTAACACCATTTCGGTATTAAGAAACCCAATAATAGAACTTATCCAACAACCTCCACCAGACATGTTCCCCAAGTAACAGGGATACAACACTGCCCCCTAAGTGCCAAATGAATTCAATATCATACACTTTTTCATCACAAAAAGTGTTGAATAAAAAATAATGTTGATAATAATCCACAATCGCCATCATTAATTTCAAAACATTAGTTAATCAAAAATTTCAAATACTTAATAATTAAGTTTTGATGTATTTGTAAGAAAAAAATAAGCCTTAAAGCTATAAAAAATATAAAATTTAATTTAATTAACATCAACCAACTAATAAACAAGTTAGTAGTACACTACAGTGAGACACATACTTATACTAAAGTTTAAAATTTTTAAATATTCCAATTTAACATAATGGTAATCTTAAAGCCAGGAGTAAGTATGATTACTAAGTATATACTTTTATATTTGTGCATAAAATAAAAAGCATAAACAATTTTATAATTTTATTTCTAGTGAAGTGTTATTATTAATCTAAACAAAATTTGCTATTAAAGTAGCCTATGTATTGAAATAATCTAAGTACTTAACATTAGAAGAGCTGTAATCAATAATAAGGGTAAATTATAAATTCCACATACTATAAACAATTTTGTAAATACAAACAAGTTCATAATAAAGTTGGTAGTTCAGTCTGTTCACGTCAGAAGTGGCCGGAATCATAGTAAAGTACAATCAATGCTCCTCCCCTTCCTTTTAACTGTCAACTGTAAAGGTCACATATGTTCATGAGTATATTTATCATTGCTTTCAATACAGAAAAAATTAATTCATTCATGGTAAAATTTTATCATAGTATTAATACTTGCTTTTTAATACCATGATTTGTTTCTGCTATTTATTAATAAATATGTTGATTCCTTTCTGCATAAACATTAAGTTGAGTAATTAAAAATTTGAACAATTTTTTTGCGAAATAAATATTAACATTTTCATAGATTTTTCTTATTATTTTGTATCTTTATAGATTGAAATTTTACGCGCTATTTATACCTTACAATATGGTTTACAATACATTCAAAATACATCCGAGTTACTGCTTACCCTAAATGGTAACGTCATTCTCCAGATATTCAATAGTTTCCTTATTATGAAGTTCAATATACAATACTCTAAAGACAATATTCAGGGTAACAAATATTTTTAATTTTAAATGTAGATCATTCGGCATGTACTTCTTGGTAAAATCCATTTATACAATGTGTATAAATCTCCATTAAATAAATAACTGCAAAATTAAGTCATAAAAATGTGTAAGAAATAGTAGTACAGAAACTTTATGAATTTAGATATGGTATTTAAAATGATTTTATTTTAATACTTTTTAGTATAAGCTATAAATACAATATTATTACTATAATAAATAGTATTAAGCTAATATCTGAAGACTAAACTGTATTAAATGTAATAATAATAATATGTTTTTTTAAGTGTAAGAACATTTGTTTACACTAATGTAGGGGTTTTAAGGTTTCTGTTTTAATATATGTAAAAACACAACAAATAAAATACTACGAATTTTAAAACATTTCTGCGACGTAAATTACAGTAGAAAGTTCAACAATAACGGAATACTTAGATCAATGTTCATAAATTGACAAACAGATTTATTTTTACCGTTTATAAAAACACTGATAATACAAAAAAATCCGTTTGAAACAATAACTGAAAAATAAACAAATGTTTCTGGTGAAGATAACGTCCTCCAGGCTTTTTTATATTAATTTCTCTTTTACAATTCCAAAGTAATATATATGGAAAATGCCCTACAATGTCCGAATTTGACAAAAGCTGTTAGTCATGTGAAGTTAAAACCTGATTATAATAGGCCTACTATTATAAACATATTACCAAGAATAAAATACTATACTCGATCCAAACATCACTGTCATCTATGATAGAAGGCAATATTATTATTTCATTTACCTAAGTTAGAAATGTTACAGTCCAATCTCTGTCAATTTTCTTGGTTATCAAATCTTATAAACATGGTTTATAAAAATAATTATGATGCTTACATTCATAAATATGCATTAAAATATAATAAGGTATAAAAACGTCAAAATGATGATAGGTTGGGTGTGAGAATCTAGTTTAAAACTCATCACTTAACCTCACCTGAATATTCGTGCTACTTGACAGTCAGGCGCCATGACAAGCCTAGAATTCCTCACTCTAATCAGTTTTAATCTTCTACTACATACACTAAAATACAGCAACCTAACACAAAAGCATACCTACACTTGTCTTTATGAAAAGACTTTTTAAAATATTATTAATGAACAGTTGTGGTTGTGTTAGCATTATTTTAATACAAAAATAAACTATATTGAATAGAAATGTTTATGTATTGCAAAAGAAATATCAATTATATAATTTTACATAAAATATATCATTTTAAGAACATAACAAAAATTAAGTTCTTAGTAATATATAATGTGATAAGATAATAATATTAGGATTAACAATATGTAATTCTTCTTAACATAAGGTTTAATGGATGTTTTAACAACTCATTTTTAGATGATTTGTAAATTACATACTTTTATGTGTTTGTATAGAACGCCATTGAACAATATTAACCATATGTCATAAGGACAATCTTAAGATAAAGCAAAAAAGCTCAGTGTTAGTTTGGGCTCATTGAGCTTCATTAACTGATTCATAAACAAATATACAGCTGTAGAATCTAAATGTTGTTAAATGGACGGTATATATGTGTATATATATATGAGGGAGGGAGGGAGAGAGAGAGAGAGAGAGAGAGAGAGAGAGAGAGAGAGAGAGAGAGAGAGAGAGAGAGAGAGAGAGAGAGAGAGAGAGAGAGAGAGAGAGAGAGAGAGAGAGAGAGAGAGAGAGAGAGAGAGAGAGAGAGAGAGAGAGAGAGAGAGAGAGAGAGAGAGAGAGAGAGAGAGAGAGAGAGAGAGAGAGAGAGAGAGAGAGAGAGAGAGAGAGAGAGAGCGAGCGTGCGTTTGCACTTGTGCGTGTGCGCGTGCGTTTTTCTAATGTTGGCAGTATGCTTATAGTGTGGAAGGGGAGAGGCATTGAAAGTGAAAGTTGCGTGACATGAATAATAGACACGACATGGTCATTGCCCATTTAATAAACAAAGTTTATTCTGAATAACCTATAATGTTAACCTATTTCCTTTTAGTCTTTTTTAGGAAAGAAATTGGAATATTTGTTTTTTTATCTTGAAGAGGTGCATAGTATTTATTTATATGAGAATTGCACCATAAAGTTTCACTTGTCGAGGAGAAATTACTGACCACACCTTTAACGCTTTAGGGTTACTACAGTAAACTGTGAAGTGCACTTCCTTGAATGATCCAAATTTAAAGTTGGATATTAATATTTCACATTTACAATAATTTATTGAACAAGTGCAATATTTTTACTATAAGGGGGATTATCTTATTATGCACATAAAAATATGTTGGTAGTTAATTTATATATAAAAGTCATAGGCGTTCATGTTCTAATACAAATAATTTCATAATAAAATCCATCAAAGAAAGTATTTTTTTATACTATTTCTATACTATTTGTTCTACGAAATCTAAACAAACACAATTCATATTTTGTCATAAATTAAATAAAACTTTATGGATGCAGGGTTTATGTGAACTTGTAAGTGGATTTAAATCATATTAGAAGGACCGTGTTCGTGGCCGGTGTAAACTTACACATCTCATGATACAACATGGTGTAAGTTTAAATGAATGTATTTTATTACATGATTGGTTAAATTTATTTATTTAATTACACTAAAGTTAAACATTATGATCTGGTGTTTATAAATAAATAAGCTGCAAATTATTATTTAACGAGTTTATTTAGTTGTAGAATTATTTATTTATGAATTCTAATTACACAAACACTATATGTAACATTGTTTATTGTGTCAATATTTTCCTACACTATATGTCGTAGAAGTGAAATTTACCTCGCTTTATTACTTAATATAACATAAATCATACTTCAATTTCATGTATTACCTAACCATACATTTCTATTTAAATTACTCAGAGCTGTTTTGTAAAATAAATAAGAAAGATTGTCTCAATAAAGTTTATATATGTAGTAATACTACACACACCCATAGTTCCAAAAACCTATTTGCATCAGAATTATTAAGGACATGTTCACCAAACATGTATATTTTTCATTTATAAAACACAATATAGAACGTAATTTATTAAGTTTCTTTATTTTAAATAATTTTGAACACATCCCTTAAAGTACCATCACTATTTATTTTCAAAGAATATATTTTAAAACGCTATATATATATATATATATATATATATATATATATATATATATATAAAATAGAGAAATAATATTAGATGAATATAAACCAAACAATAGTACAATCTATAATAAAGTAAGCGTCATTTTATATATGTTTTATGTATAGTATTAGTTTCACACACAAACCTTAACTAATATACTAAACATACAAACTTCCATACGTCCAGACCCAATGAAGGTAGTGGGCTAACGTTCATGTGGCTAATGGCTCCACCAAGAAACGTTTTCAAATACTTTTAAGAACTAAGATAGAAAAATAATACACTTGTATTGCTACCTCATAATTATTAGTGACAGTTTTATATTATACATAAAACATAATGTGTTGTTAATAATAAGAGTATTTCCTTTTAACAATAAATAGCCAAACGTAATTCTGGTTATTGTCTAAGAAAAAAATAAAAAAAACATTACCCATTTATAGGTAGCTATATGCAAGAGATTAGAAATAATTGTAAATAAATAGAATTGTTATAATACGAAGGATGTATAAGTTTCCAAACCACTGTTACACGTTTTTTTGTTTTTTTATTTTTATTTTTTTTTTTCATTTATAAGTAGTATATTTAATTTTAATATTTCATAAAATGTTTTTAACATACATAGTTCTTTATTTCAATGTATAAATTTTAAATTTCTTTTCAAATATCTTGCATATAGCAAGTTACCAAAGATGAAATTGTTGATTTTTATTATTTAAGTGTTGTATTATGTAATAGGTGGATATTATATTATGCTATAAACCATAAAGTTATAGGGAACTTTTCAAAAACTAGTAGTAGAATTGTGGCTCAATTAATTGCGTGGATGCTAAAATGAGTATCCACAATTTATACCAAACTAAATTTCTCTCTAGATCTTTATAGATACAGGTAATAATATATATATATAAAATATTCACACCATTGATATAATGCACTACACAGATTTCCCACTAAATGATAAATTTAATTTCTCTAATTTCAGATATTCTTAAGTCCTGTAATGGAATGCCAATTAAATTTAATGCAGTTTAAATCACAAGCTGTTTATTCTTAGATGAAAGCGTCCAAGAAGGGTGTAAGTCCTTTATGAATCATGAATGTGATATTGATTTAAAAATAAAGATACAATTCTTATTCTTATTCTTAAACTTCTCTTATTGATAAAAACTGTTTAATAATAACATTGCAATAGACTATATCGTCGCACTATTTTACTTACAATCAATAGTACGCTTTAATAAACATGAAAACTTGTATTCACGTCTCTATTTGAGTAATTAGTTTGCTTATATGTCAATATAAATGTAGTGTAATATTTTTATTAGTAATAATTATTTTTACTGAAGGTGTAAGCCCAAATTAACATTCAAGTCGCTTTTTATAAATATAACATAGATTTATAGAATATTTTTATACATAGATTTATAAACATAGATTTATAGAATATTTATAACATAGATTTATAGATTTATAGATTTATAGAATATAGAATATTCTATAGATTTACGAAATATTTCACTCTGAGTATATATTACCACAAACAGAAGAACGGTGTACCGGTGTATTGTTAGATAACAATACATGTTCAGGTGGCCCCGTTGGCAGACAAAGCCAAGTACGAAAACCTCACTTAGATATATTGCTTAGGCTACTTCCTTCCCTAAAACACTTACAGTATTCCTACTCACAGAAGAACGATGCACTGGCATTATTGTTGGAGAACAAAACATGTTCAGCGTGACCCCGCTGGCAAACAGAGCCAGGTTCGAAAACCTCACTTAGATATTTTGTTTACTTCCTTCCCTCAAACACATACAGTATTCCTACTAACAGAAGAACGATGCACTGGCAACATTGTTGGAGAACAAAACATGTTCAGCGTGGCCCCGATGGCAAACAGAGCCAGGTTCGAAAACCTCACTTAGATAAATTGTTTACTTCCTTCTCTCAAACACTCACAGTATTCATACTAACAGAAGAACGGTGTACCTATAATATTGTTGGAGAACAATACATGTTCAGCGTGGCCCCACTGGCAGACAAAGCCAGGTACGAAAACCTCATTCTGAGATATATTGTTCATTTCCTTCCCTCAAACATATATTTTGCTTTATATGAAATATTCTGCCTCTAACTCCACAGAGACTGCCGTATATATTTTCATAATCTCTAGTAGTAAAAATAAGAATCACTCGTTAACGGTTGTTGTAAGCCTTGTGATTATAATGTAACATTTTTAACTGTTATAGTGTAAAAAGTAAATATATTACTTAATCTGGTACCTCTCACATGTTATTACGTGTAACTTGCTTATATCACGATATTTTGTAATTTCTGCAATTAGGTAATTCCCTAAAATGAAAACATATGTTCAACTAAATGTTTAGTAAGTAATTAAAATGAAACTAATGCTAATATAATATAATGGTGAACAGTTTTAAGTTAGTATATATGATATACGATTTTAAGTTACATTTAATAAAAAAATAATAATAAACTCATTGTTTTCTAAGTAATTAAAACTCCTCAAATAATAAAAAAATTCCTATTTCGATGTCAAAAGATTATCATATGTTGGGTCGAATGATTTGCTTTTACTGTTTATCAATTACAAAATTAAGTATTCAATAGTTACGTAATATTTTTTTTAATTTAAGTTTTCATAAAGAAAAACATGTGCTTAAAAATAATTAATTTTTAAAATTTAATTATGTAAAATTAATTTTTCTATAGGTATGAATTCATATTAACACAACGACAAATGGTTGCTTGATAAAACTATATTTTTTTTAAGAAAGTAAAAATATACAGAAACATTAACAAATATTCTTGTTTTATTTATAAGTTGCATATCAGTTGGAGATTTCTTGAGTCAGATATTGATTAAAAAGTTTATGAATTTAGGCTTACCTGTTTATTAGTTAAAAAACGAAATTGAACTTCACATATACAAGTCACAACATGTAAATTGTTAAAATCATTGTGAGATACCATAAAATATTACCAAACAACTGCAGCAGAATATATCAATTTTGTCATACAGTTTCATAAGGGTCCAATCCTAATTAAGTTGTAAAGTAGGTTCTTGCAGCTGTAAAATATACTAAGGACACTAATATTGTCTATAGATCATAAATGCACTGGTAGAAATAAGCAAAGATTTTTTATAACAGCCAAAACAGCTTTTAAAAGACATTATTCTAGGTTGTAATATCTATTATGACCAGATATTTGATACGTAACAATAAAGAGCGTTTTACAGATAAGACACAGATAAAATAAACATTAAAGAAAATTATTTAACGATATTTGGTCAAGCCTTGTTACGAAGCTTTAATTATATTTATTTTACAAATATACAAAATAATGTAACAAGATTTGTTACAAACAGTAAAATAATAACCAATAAACTATTACCAGTAATATTACTCAAGTATATTATTATTTATTTAGTATAATCCCGGCAATATTTCTGCTAAATAAAAGGCTAGTAACTATATTGGCAAATTCAGTCAACTAATACTAAATATATGGTAACATCCATTAAATATCACAACTCCAATATATTATCTTTTATGGCTGACTATCAAGGTAACAATCTTGCCATAGTAAACAACCCTCCACATTGTGTTACCTGTTGTGGCTAACCATCAAGATGCTCTTCCTGCCACAATATCAAACCCGCTGAATCATGGTTTATCATGTGACTGGCCATCAAGTTGCTCTTTCTGCCACTAAATCAAACCCTCAACATTGTGTTATATCTAAGGCTGACCATCAAGTTGCCCTTCCTGCCACAATATCTAACCCTCCACATTGTATTGCCTCTTGTGGCTGACCATCAAGTTGCCCTTCCTGCCACAATATCTAAGGCCTCGGCCACGATACGAGCGGTGAGCGGCGAGCGGCGAGCGGCGGGCGGCAAGCGGCATGAGCGGCGCCGCTTAGTTTTCTAGGCGCATTAGATTCCATGTATAATGGTAGTCGGTGGCCACGATGCGTCTCAGCGGCGGGCGCCAGCTGCGGCGCCGCTCACTAGTGCCGCCTGCCGCCGGGGCCTTCCAGAAAATCTTTCACTGCCGCTGTGCCGCTCAGTATATTTCGAGATGTCGGAAGAGCAGGCTGTAGTGAGTGACCGTGCGTCAAATGTGAAAAAAAGGAAAATTGAAAGGAAACTTACAGATCCTGAGAGTGAAATTTTAATAAGTGAAGTGCAAACAAGACCGTGCCTGTGGAATGATCGACATGAGGATTTTAAAAATTCTACAATAAGAAGGAAACTCTGGAATGAGGTTGGAGCTGCTATTAACTTACCAGGTAAATTGACACTATATTATATATACCTAGGTATATATAATACGCCGATGATTGGAAATCTTCCATCAACCCAGGCCTCACAGGATGATGACTGCGAAGAAGACTTAGCTGATGACGTTGATATACCAACCCAAGATAATGTTGAAGATGAAATAAATCAACCACCAGAACCTGTTGAAGTAGAGACTCCTGAGCTTAACCGTGGAGCCAAAGTAGCAATAATTGATAAAAACCGGTACAGACCACATCGTGCAAAATCTGCATTGATTGCAAAGCAAGACATGGATAAGAAAATGATCGAGTTGGAAGAAAAAAAAATTAATGCCATTTTAAGAATGCGAAAGAAAAATGAAGATAAAAAAGAAGATGGAGACGACTACCACTTTTTGATGAGCTTGCTACCTTATATGAAATCGTTGAATCCCTTGGAAAAGTTGGAGCTGAGAGCAAAGTTACAAATGGACGTTATAGAGAGCTATAGAAGACACGAACAAAGTACAGCAACACACAATTATTTCTCCAGCGAATCCAACCAAAGCACCAGCAATTCAAACTATATATCCACATCCGGTCAATCCACGCCGTATCCAATACGATACCCAACCTCTCAACAATCTCTCTACCCACAAAGTGACTTGGAATGCTTGGAAAACCCTACCCATATTTCAATGCTTCAAATTTAAAGTGTAAAATAAAAGCTGTCACATTTGTAGACTTTGATAATATTGTATTAAATCATGTAATTTTAACATGTGTTATATACTTTTTCCTTTGTTTGATATCATAACATTTATTTATTCATCTTACGTTAGTTTATGTCTTTAGCGATAATACATAATTTTCAGAGGTAACATATCATTCTTTGCAATCAATATTTGATTGTTTGTTTGCAAATAAACTACTTGTATTAATAGTATACAAGTATCCAATTTAAGGCTATTGAGTTTGATTTGGAGGGTAATCACTCCTAATTTTGTTTGGTTTTATATTTTTTTATTTTGTAATTGGTGAAAAACAAATATAGTAAAAAATAATGGAGTAGGCTAGTGTAAATTATAACTAGAGCTTTAATAATTTATATTAGGTCATGATAGTAAGTGTAGTAAATACCGTAAAGGCGTAAAGTTATCTACCGAGGCCGAAGGTTCGGCAGTGGTTGAAGTAGAATTTGTTTAATTTTCACTTACCTCAGAGTCACAACTAATCGCTCCTCTGCCTGGACTTGCTGTCGGAGGCGTAATCTTTTCTTAGTGAGGCGATCTTTCACCCTATTTAAAATATAGTCAAATGTTTGGATTGACATTCTTGTGTATTCCTTGAAGCGTTCTTCATCTCTTCTTAAATTTGGAAAGAGATGGTGATATTCCCCAAACCTCCGTCTCTTTTTGTTTATGGCATGGACCCCGAAACGTCTTTTGCGCGACACTGGCACTCGTTTTTGCAGGGGACTGTCACACAACATTAACAAGTTAACCTCCTCGTCCGAATCCATCTTTAATACTAGCCTGCTGGCACCGAGTGGCGGTTGTTTCACCGCTCGTATTGTGGCCACCTCCGCCGCTCAGGTGCCGCTCTACTGCCGCCCGCCGCCCGCCGCTCGACGCTCACCGCTCGTATCGTGGCCGAGGCCTAACCCTCCACATTGTATTGCCTCTTGTGGCTGAACATCAAGTAGTCCTTCGTGCCACAATATCAAACATTCCACAATGTGTTACCTCTTGTGGCTGACCATCAAGTTGCCCTTCCTGCCACAAAATCTAACCCTCCACATTGTATTACCTCTTCTGGCTGACCATCAAGTAGCCCTTCGTGAAAGAATATTAAAACATCTATATTATATTATATCTTGTGCCTGACCATCAAGTTGCCATTCGTGCAACAGTATCAAACCCAACACGTTTTGTTACTTCTTGTGACTGACCATCAAATTGCCTTTCCTGCCATAATATCCAACCCTCTACATTATTTACCTCTTGTGGCTGACCATCAAGTTTCCCTGCCTGACATTATATCAAACCTTCCACATTGCATTACCTCTTGTGGCTGACCATTAAGTAGTCCTTCGTACAACAATATCCAACCCTCCATATTGTGTTTTATTTTGTGGCTGACCATCAAGTTGCCCTTCCTGCCACAATATCCAACCCTCCACATCGTGTTAAGACCTTGTGGCTGACCATTAAATTACCCTTCCTTCCACAGCATTTACCCCTCCACATTGTATTATCTCTTGTGGATGACCATCAAGTTACTCTTCCTGCCATAGTTTTCAACCCTCCACATTGTGTTACCTCTTGTAGCTGACCATCAAGTTGTCCTTCCTGCCACAATATCCAACCCTCCACATTGTGTTAAGCCCTTGTGGCTGACTACTAAATTACCCTTCATGCCACAGTATCTAACCCTGCAAATTGTGTTACCTCTTGTGGATGGCCACCAAGTTACTCTACCTGCCATAGTTTCCCACCCTCCACATTGTGATACCTCTTGTGGCTGACCATCAAGTTGCCCTTCTTGTCATTATATTCAACCCTCCACATTGTGTTACCTTTTGGGGCTGATCTACAAGCTGCCCTTCCTGTCATTATATCCAACCCTCCAAATTGTGTTACCTCTTATGGCTGTCAATCAAGTTGCCTTTTCTGCCATAAAATAAAACCCTCCACATTGTATTAATTCTGGTACCTAACCATCATCAAAGAGTTCTACGAGCCACAATATCCAACCCTACATATTGTGTTATTTCTTGTGGCTGACCATTAAGTTGCCCTTTCTGACATTATATCTAAAACTCAACATTGTATCACCTATTGTGGCTGATCATCAAGTCTCCTTTCCAGCCACAATATCCAACCTTGATCATTGTGTTACCTCTTGTGGCTGAATATTAAGTTACCCTTCCAGCCACAGTGTCTAACTATCCACACGGTTTTACGTCTTATAACTGTTTTATCTCTTGGTTAGGCAACTTGATGGGCTGACCATCAAGTTGCCCTTTCAGACCTTAGTGTCCAACCCACCACATTGTATTACTTCTTATGGCTGACCATTAAGTAGCCATTCTTGTCACAAATCCATCCCTCCACATTGAGTTACCTCTTGTGGTTGACCATTAGGTGTCCCTTTCTGCCACAAAATCCATCCCTCCACTCTGTCTTACCTGTCGTAGCTGACCATTAAGTTGCCCTTCCTGCCATAATATCCAACCCTCCACATTGTGTTACCTCTTGTGGTTGACCATTAAGTGTCCCTTTCTGCCACAACATCCATCCCTCCACTCTAGCTTATCTGTCATAGCTGACCATCAAGCTGCCCTTCCTGCTATAATATCCAACCCTCCACATTGTGTTGCCTCTTGTGGTGACCTATCAAGTTGCCCTTCCTGCCACAGTATCTAACTTCACATCGTGTTACCTCTTTGAGCTGACCATCGAGGTGCCGTTGCTGCCATAACATTCCATCTCCCTTCAACGTATTCCCTCTTGTGGCGGACTATCAAGTTGCCCTTCCTGCCACAGTATCTAACTTCATACCGTGTTACCTCTTTGGGCTGACCATCGAGGTGCCGTTCCTGCCATAACATCCCATCTCCCTTCAACGTATTCCCTCTTGTGGCGGACTATCAAGTTGCCCTTCCTGCTACAGTATCTAACTTCATACCGTGTTACCTCTTTGGGCTGACCATCGAGGTGCCGTTCCTGCCATAACATCCCATCTCCCCTCAACGTATTCCCTCTTGTGGCGGACTATCAAGTTGCCCTTCCTGCCACAGTATCTAACTTCACACCATGTTACCTCTTTGGGCTGACCATCGACGTGCCGTTCCTGCAATAACATCCAATTTCCCCTCAACGTATTCCCTCTTGTGGTGGACTATCAAGTTGCCCTTCCTGCCACAGTATCTAACTTCACACCATGTTACCTCTTTGGGCTGACCATCGAGGTGCCGTTCCTGCTATAACATCAAATCTCCCCTCAACGTATATCCTCTTGTGGCGGACTATCAAGTTGCCCTTCCTGCCATATTATCTAACTT
>JAQJVL010003103.1:0-69910 GCA_035578905.1 Stictocephala bisonia | reverse complement strand
CCCCTTTTAAAAAAACCCCGTAATATTATGGTTTTTTTTAGTCGTAAAATCTTTTCAGTGACAGGCCAATCAGAGGCCTCTCACCGACCAGTCTGAACCTGGATACGAATAGACATTCCTTCTTCAAATCAAAATTCAATCAGACTACAGTAGTAGTCACTGTTTGGTGTGTATGTTTTTTATTATTATTAGTGTTTTTAACATGAATGGCCCATTTAAACTAGCTGTTTGTTTGTTAAACCTTGTTTGACCAAAATGACCAGTGAGTCAGAAGACAGACAGTCCGAAGATCTAAGGAGAGAATCAGATTTGTTTATTACTGCTTCTCATGATGAATAAACTAGACTGGAATAGAACTGAACCGACTGGTTGAAGGGGATTAAATATTGTAAATACCTAAACATATGAACTAAAACTTATTGTATGAATTGCACATGTATCGATTATGTACTTGTCACTATGTTGAGATATGTAAGCGTGCGGCTAGTGCCAAGCGGGCCAAGGCAGTGCCGCACCTGCGCGTTATGCGACACCATGCGCCACTGCAGCGAATATGTTAACAATGTCTCCCTGCTGTCGCTGGAATGGGCGTCAGTGGTACCATTACGAGATGGATCAAGACCTACCTACGCAGCAAAATTGTCCAAAGCAATTCTGAACGGTGCGAAGTTCAGGTTGCAGTAGAAAGTAGGCTGCCCCCAGGGAGTGTTCTTCCCCTCTCCTTTGGTCCCTAGAGGTCGATGAACTTCTTAGGGGCTTAACAGGATGGGTTATAATCAGGCATATGCGGACAATGTATGTATACGGTGTCAAACATGTCCAGTTTGCCCTGACATTCCTAGAAAGGTGGTGTAGGGACAAATGGCTCTCTGTTAAATCTAACAAGACCGAACTTGTACTCTTCACTAGGAGAAGGAGGCTGAATGACCTAAACATGCCCACTATAGGAAGCATGGCGTTAAGAGCTTCAGGATCGGTTAAGTATCTGGGGGGTGACTCTGGACGCTAAACTGAACTGGCTCAAGCACCTATAGGACAAAGCTAGGAAGTTCAGAATGGCTTTTTGGGCGTGTCGGAGGGCTATTGGGGCCTTAAACCAATGATGGTGTATTGGCTATACACGTGTATAGTTCGGCCCTCCCTTATGTTATGCAGGCTAACACTAGATCGGTGCCAGAGGATGGTGTGCCTGGGAATTATGGGTGCCATCAGAACAACTCCATTGGCGGCGATGGAGGTTCTCACTGGACTCCGACCAATGGACTTGGTTGTTAAGGGGGAGGCTTGTAAAGCAACCTTTAGAATAAGGGCATCTGGAGATTGGCTGTCTGGCCAACCAGGACTCCATGGTGAAATACTATCAAGGGACATTGGTCGGGACCCGCTGCTTGCAGTGGGGACAGACTTGATGATACCTAGGTACAGATTTGACAGACAGGTTAGGGCTTTCTTTTTAATCACAGATGAGTGAATGGGGAGGGACGAGCCAGTACAAGTTAAAGGAAGCGTCTGGTTTACGGACGGCTCACTTATAGAAGGAGGTGCGGGTGCTGGAGTGTACGGGAGGGGTGCACGGAAAGTTCTGTCTGTACCTCTCTGAGCCTTATACTACCGTCTTTCAAACAGAAGTGACTCCTGCACAGGAAGAAATGCATTTAAGTGGCTTTGGAGGAGATGTTTCCATCTGCTTGGATAGCCAAGCAGTGATAAAGGCGATCATGTACCAGCTCTAAGTCGATATGAGAATGCTAAGAGACCCTTTGTGAGACAGAGAATAAACAGGTGTGCTAAGAGAATAAACAGGTGAGACTCATATGGGTCCCTGGACATGCTGGTATTAATGGGAATGTGAGGGCTGATGCTCTGGCTAGGAGCAGGGCCAAGAGCCTCCTTCTGGGACCGGAGCCGACTCTTAGTATTCCTTTCCCCAGTTAAGAGAAAAAATTATCAGTGAACCTTTGAGAAGACTGACGTCAGGCTCAGGCAGTCTCATGCTCTTATTCAAGGACCGGATCGCAGTTACAGTCAAGCTTTGCTAGCTGTAACCGAGCAAAGGTGAGGCTGATCGGACATAATCTCCTTCATAGACACATGAGGATTATGGGCCTTGCAGAAGACTCCACATGCAGGCTCTGTGAGGAAGATAAAGAGAGCTCCATATACATTTTGTGTCATTGGGGAGCTCTTTCATCTCTTAGGTAAAACTCTGGGTACTGCTTTTCTGGAACCAGATATCAGAAGGGTTACACTCGGAAAGACTCTGTCCTGTCCTTCATAAGCGGGACTAATCTCTTATGACACTGTTGCTAGGCTCAGGGCGCAAAGGGTCATGGAGTCTAAGCGCAGTGGGCTTGGTGACAGGACTACAACCCGGTGTATCTAATCTAACTATCGCTTCAATGGCTAACATCAACAAGGGGGGGAAGAGCTCCAGGAGCGACTACCTTTATTGTATAAATCGTTGCATAGTTAAGATTTCCTTTCTCTTTTAGTACACAAATAAAACATGTATATTTGATTGTTTTATTTCATAAAAGTAATCTTTTTGGTGAATCTGTACAATGATACTTGAAATAAAATAATCTGGACTTGTGATAGTATAAAATCTTTATTTAAAATGTTCAATACAAACTTTAAAAATTGTCCATTTTATAGAAAGGCACATATGAACAAGGTAACAAAAATCTACTCTAATTTTAAACATTAATAAGTAAAATAGGGCAATAAAACAACAAGTTCATGTAATAGTAATCAAAACCCTTATTCAAAGTGACATGAAATATTATGAATACAGTTTCAAAGCAATGCTTTTCATTAGTTTTCCAGAGAAAAAATAAGAATTATTAGTTATATTGCTAATTAATATGTAATGGTGTATTTATGGAACTAATAAAAATGTGTTTAAATGGACCATATTAAAACGCAATTACAATGGTACATTAATATGTCAACTCTGATTGTTGGGTAAAACTTCCTGTTTCAAAGACATGCCTTAAAACTGTTCACTTTCATCATCGATATCAACAACATTAAAAAAAATTAAAAATACCTGGATTTATTAAAATTGTTGTATTCAGCATTAGGCAAAATGAATTTATAATGATAACTATGACTTTACATTGAACAACAATGTTAATAATACAGTACAACAGTACACTGCATTAAGTAAACTATATTGCACATATAAATTGTTCAAGTTATATATACAGGATGATTTTTTTTAAGTGTGCTACCATTGGGGCCTTTTAAACCTGCAGAGATAAAACAAACTTTAAATGGAGAACTTCACCTACTTTTTCTTCACTAATTGTAAAATTGATATAACAACCATCAATTCATAGCTAAAATGAGCCTGCTAATATTACATAATAAAACATGGTAATAATAAAACATATACTTAATAAAATAATAAATAATACACATCATAATAATAATAATAAAACATAATGACAAAACAATAATAATATACAAAATAAAAGATGGTTTTTAATAAATTTTGGAATGTCAAAATTTGGTATTTTAAACTATTTGAGTGTCCATAGCTTAGAAACGGCTAATATTATGGGTAAAATGCAAAGAATAAAAGTCTTAAAATTACTTTTTATATCAAGAAAAATAAAAAATATAGAGTCATAAGAAAAGTCGTCTGCCATTTTGTAAAATGTTGGCTTTTTTTTAAATCGCTAAATGCATATTTTTATTAGTGATGAAAAAGTAGGTGAAGTTCCCCATTTAAAGTTTGTTTTATCTCTGCAGGTTTAAAAGATCCCAATGGTGGCATACTTAAAAAAAATCACCCTGTATAAATATATATATATATATATATCAACTAATCCTGCAACTTTTGTTTTGGTTTAAAATTATTAAATAATATACAATTATTTAGTGATTTAGTTCTGGTATTTGATAGAATAAAAACACTGATCTAATATCCAAATACAGACATAAAATAAAGACATTATTTATTATTTTATTGAAAATTTAAACAAAATGTAATATTTATTAAAATTTTTTTTATCATTTATATTTTATTTTATTTCTGGATATTAAAAGAACCAAAAATACTGACTGTTATATTTTGACAATTTCTTTTAGCACCCCTAGTCTGTGTTTTTGGCGTTTTTTGGAAGTCATGTCATCATAACAATTAATTACTAGGCCTACATGACAGTTTTTCTTACCTCATTAATAAGTGTGGAAGAGTAAAACTTATGACAAAATGATAACAAATCACAGGCTTTGGAGAGTTGAACTTGTTTTTATATTGTAAAGAAACATATAAAATAATGACAGCGTTATAGAAGATGAATATAAAGAACAAATTATAACCTAACCCTTTTAGGACTAGTAGGCTCTGTGGAGCTTGCACGTCAGTTACCGAAAATACTATAGAAAATAGAGTTAGAATAGAAAAATATTGTTTCCTATTTTTTATTCTTATGGTACATTTTAGTAAAAAACATAAATAAATTAAGATTTCTAAAATGTAGTACAAAACAAAGTAGGCAACAACAAGGGTTGACAATTCGTTTTTTTTTTTATTTTTTGTGATAAAAATTGTCAATAAAGCTTTTATGATAATGGGGCTATGAATGTAAAATTTTCATGGCTCTAAAAGGGTTAAATTAATTTAACTAGCAAAATACAATGCTTCTTAAAACTATTACTATTACTATAACTACTACTAAAACAAGTCTAAAGAAACACCTCGATAATTTAGAATGACTGTGGTTATAACAATTGTCAAACGACCAGTCTTGTCTAGTTAATATTCAATAAGGTAACGACACGTTTCATTTTTAACTTGATGTACAGTACAAACTCGATTATCCTGCCTAATGTGGTGAAGTTCAAGTCGGATACGATGAAACATAAGTCATAAATAACTTAGTTTTAATGGGGAATCATGTTTAGTAACTGTTAACAGACAGCATGCGTAAGCGGGCGCCTACAATTGCACGTGATGCAATGCGCTCTGCAGCTATTGTAATGAAAGGAACAATGTTTATCACGATCGCCAAATTTGACGCTGCTTTACAATACGAAAGATATTTAAAAAACTGTGTTTTAATTAGGCTATCAAAAATTCTAAGGTAAATGTTATGTAAATAATATATGGAACCGGATGATATAGACTGCCGGATAATCGAGGTTGTACTGTATATATAAACAATCAAAATGAAAATATAAAGTTAAGTAATGAACTATCTAATATAAAATAGGAACATGTAAAACTTAAAAAAAAACAAAAAAAAAAAAACAATTAACTGAATATATATTTAGAAAAAATTAAAATTACAAAATCATGGAAATTATCACAATTTGTACTAAAATTAATCCAAAAACATTTTTATTGTTTTACTAAAAAAGGCTAAATGCAAAGTTAAAACGGCTCCAAGTTAAGGAACTTGTAAAAATTATGTAATAGAAAAAATTATATAAAAGATGTGAAAAGCTTAAAAATATAAATTACTGTAACATTTCTAAGTGTATGGTCATTAAGTTTCCAGTACATCATAAAATGGCAATTATGTTATCTAATTATTACTATTCATATTTATTTTTGTATAGTTCTATATCATTCATAATGAACTGTCAATTTGTTAAAGACACTATTATTTTTTGAACTATCAAGTTATGAAGGACACTTATTATTTGGACTGTAAAGTTGTTAAGGACTCTTTTTAACTTTATCAAATAAAAAACCATAATAAACTCATGAATATTTTGTGTTAGATTAAAGTCTACACTAAAATACAGAATAGCACGTAGAAAACTTCTTTTGGCTTATTTTACGTCTAATCTTTGTTATAATACTGTTATTTGGTTATAGCCATATGCATGGAGTTAAAGAGAGATAAGGAGGATTTATATTTAGTAAAAGAAATTCAGTTCTCATCTTCAACATCCAACAGATGTTTGACGGAATCATAGCCCCTCTTTTGAGCGAAAGAGACGAGCTGTCCTGTTGGCATTTTTCCAGCAAGAGTTCGGCAGATCGAACAGTTGCACATGTTTCGGCACGGTGGGCAAGTCCATTCCTGTAACAAGATCTTAAAATTATTTTATTCAGGGAAAACCCACGTTCTGCTACCATTTTGCGATAACGTGCTTAAAGTTGGACCGAATTATAAAGGTTTCGCACTGAATTTAATAAATCTTAATTAGGTTTCAAGTTAATAATTTAGGTTTTACAAAATATAATCGAAACTGCCAGCACCACAAGTCCTGCTAACCTGGTCAAGTCAGCTTTTGTTGAACACATAATTGGAAGTTAATCGAACGGCAGTTGGTGATGGAGACAGAGAATACTCTACTCTCAACAACCGATCATATTTCAGGTTGAAGTGACCTTTGCCCAGACCAACCGGCGACGTCTATAATTTCAAGACCCACTAAATAGTGATGCTCAGTAGTGAATACAGAATTTGAATAAATGTATATATATATTTTTACTCTCTAAATGTAACATCTAGTTTTTTTTATCTACTGTATGGAAGCCCTGCTTGCAGATGTCGCAAAATCTATACATATAGAGATGAAGAAGGAGAGGGTAGTTGCTGCTCACAGGGTGCCCACATTCAGCAGAACTCGAACACCACCCATCATCGTGAAGTTCACAACAAAGCAAGACCGAGATGAGTGGCTCCAAGCCTTCAAGGAAGTGCGTCCACTGACGGCGGACAAGGTAAACAGAAACTTCAACAAGGACAAGATCTACATCAACGAGCATCTGTCTCCCGAAACCAAACAACTGTTGGGCAAGGCTAAGGAAACTGTGAGAGTCAAAGGGTTCAAGTACGTTTGGAGCAGAGAGGGGAAAATCTTTGTGAGAAGAGACAATGGAGATAAGTGCTTCAGAATTGATTGTTGGAACGATCAGGAGAAATTATGAAACATTAGAGGAAAGTGAAAAATTAAGTAAGTTACTTATATGTTGTATATTACTTATTTATTGTTTAAAAGTCAGTTAATTTAATTTAATCAATTTTTTTTTAACAAATTTGTTAGTCTGGCCAAGATTGAAACTTAATTCCTTTTTAGCTAATTTGAATAACGTCAATGTTTTAATAGATATAATTGTCATGAAGGAAATTTGGATTTTTGAGGAAGAGGTTGCTCATTATAAAATAAAAGGATTCCAATATTATTATAAAACAAATGAGGATTATAGGGCTGGAGGAGTAATGATATACATTAGAGAACATATTTTGGTTCAAAATAGAGGGTTTAGTATAGATTCAGCTGATATATTAGTATTGGAAATCAAATTTAAAAGTTTTTTATTTAATTTATTAATTGTTTATATGTTGCAAAATTGTCATGTACACAGTTTTTTATTAGATTTAGAAAATTTAATGCCTAATTTGAGTAGTTATGTTATTTATATAGGAGATATAAACCTTGATATTTTAGTCAGCAATAACATAAGCAACAACTATATGTCACTTATGAGCAACAATAGCTTTTTGTGTATGATTGATTAGTTTACCAGATTAACCAGTGATTCAGCCTCATGTATTGATCATATATTTGTAAGATGGAAAAATTCACATATGTTAAAAGCTGGTATATTTCAAACTAACTCAGCTATGCCGGTGACAAGCCCGGGACCTATCCAGAATGGATAGGGATGAGGAGTCGGAGGAGTAACAACCTCGTTAAAAAACCAGGGTCCATCTGGCCCGGATGGTAGCACCCTGTAAGGGCCCCCGCCAGGGTCACGGATGAAAACAGGTCAATGACTTTGCTAGCGGAAGAGGATAAGTACTCCCAACGGTAGGAAAGGCAGAGGAACCAAAACCCCACTGCCTTGTGGAGGGTGGAGGACCCAAAGGCTAAGGGAGAAAACCCCTACAGAAAAATCCGGCAGCCAAGGCCGTAGGTGGCAGCCCCACCAGCAGGCTCGGAAGAGGTGGGCTAATAACCTGCTTTTTCTTAAACAGATTATTATTGAAACTGAAACAAATGGAGAAAACCGGACGGATCAACGGGAACAGACTTTTGGCATGAAAATAAGGACAAGAATTGGTTGTTGGAATGTACGAACGATGAGCGATAGTGGAGTTTTGAAGACAATAGAAAATGAACTCAAAAGCTATAAAATTGATATACTAGGAATTAGTGAAACAAGATGGAATGGTTTTGGTGAAATCCAGACACAGGATAGAAACTTTCTAATATATTCAGGACAAGAAGATGAAGCCGCACCAAGACAAGCAGGAGTGGGAATTCTGATGACATCAAAGGCTAGGTCAGCACTTACTGAATGGAACCCAATATCAGAAAGACTAATTATGGCACGTTTTAGAACAAAAGTAAGGCATGTCTCAATTATACAGTGTTATGCACCAACTGAAGGAGCGTCTGAAGATGAAAAGACAGCTTTCTATGAATTATTGGAAAACACTAGCAGGAAGGTGAAGAGACAAGATATAGTTATAGTTATGGGTGATTTGAACGCAAAAATAGGAAACGACAATAAGGGAATTGAAAATATAATTGGACGGCATGGATTAGGAGAAATGAATGAAAATGGAAACAGGCTGGTAGATTTTTGTGGAGACAAAGGGTTGGTTATTGGGGGCACTTTATTCCCTCATAAAAAGTGTCATAAGGTAACATGGACTTCCCCAAACGGAGTTATAGAAAATCAAATTGATCACATTCTTATCAGCAGGCAGTGGAGAAAATCTCTCCTAGATGTGAGAGCCAGAAGAGGAGCAGATTGTGGAAGTTATCATCACCTTGTAACTGCAGATGTCAGGCTAAAGGTGGCGTCGCAAAAAGTTCAATTTGGAAAAACGCAAAAGCGACTGGACTCAGACAGATTAAGAACAAAAGTAACTGCAAGGGAATTCGGTATTAAACTGCAGAACAGTTATGCAGCTCTGAAAGATTCTGAGAGTGTTGAAGAAAAGTGGGGCATGATAAAGAAGGTGATAATAGAATCAAGTGAAACAGTAATAGGATATCGGAAAAAGAAGAAAAAGCCATGGATATCAGATGACACTATGAGGAAAATAGAAGAAAGGAAACAGCAAAAGGAGAGAATAAATAAAGCAGAGAGTGATGAGGAAAAGAGAGAAGCTTTAAATGTCTATAATGCAAAACACAGAGAGGTAAGGAGGAGCTTCAGGAAAGATAAACGAAAATGGGTTGAAGACCTGGCAAAAGAGGCACAAGAGGCAGCTGAACAAAACAACAGCAAAGAACTTTACAAAATAAAAAAAACGCTAGCAAACAAAAAGTTTACTGCAAGGAAACCCATTAAGAACAAAAATGGAGAACTAGTAGTAATGGAAGCTGAACAAATGAAGGTATGGAAAGAGTTCTTTGAAGAATTGCTGAACAGAGAAGTTGAAGGGGGCACTGAACAAGCGGATGTCGGAATTGGTGAGGAGGACTTGGAGCAACAACCTCTGGAAGACCCAAGAATAAATGTGACAATACCAACAAGAGCAGAAATAGTAACAGCCCTTAAGGAAATGAAAAATGGGAAAGCCCCAGGAGTGGACAACATTACCCCGGAAATGTTGAAAGCTGATGTGGAAGTAACTGCAACCATATTTCAGGATCTGTTAAAAGATGTGTGGGAGAAGGAAGAAATACCAGAAGATTGGAAAAATGGTCTGCTTATAAAGATCCCAAAGAAAGGGGACACATCACTCTGTACTAATTGGAGAGGGATTACATTGCTTTCAGTGCCAAGTAAAATACTAACAAGAATAATTCTCAACAGAATCAAAGAAGTAGTGGACACCAAATTAAGGAGAGAGCAAGCGGGTTTTAGAAGGGACTATTCATGTATAGATATGATTAATACCTTAAGGATAGTAATTGAACAAAGTTCCAAATATCAAACACCATTATACCTGTCCTTTGTTGACTTTGAAAAAGCTTTCGATTCTATTAGCAGGCAATCGATATGGAAAGCTTTAAAATATTTTGGAGTCCCAAAGAAAATAATCAATCTCATCCAACTTATTTATGAAGATTACAAATGCCAGATAGTACATGAGGGAAAACTGTCAGATTCATTCAGTATAAAGACTGGGGTTAGGCAGGGTTGTTTGTTGTCGCCAATCATCTTCCTAATGGTTTTGGATGGAGTGATGAGGAAAATAGCAAGAAGGCCCAGAGGACTGCGGTGGGGACTCACTGATAGACTCGAAGACATAGATTTCGCCGATGACTTGTGCATTATTGCTCATAGAAGAATAGATATGGAAGATAAGCTCAGAGATCTTGACAGAGAAGGGAAAAAAGTTGGTTTAAAAATTAATTTGGAAAAAACTAAAGAAATGAGAATAAATGAAAGGGACAACCAACAACTGGAGCTGAATGGCAAGGTCATTGAGAGAGTGGAAGAGTTTGTCTATCTTGGAAGTATAGTATCTACGTCAGGGGGGACAGAAAAAGATGTGGCACAGAGGATCAGAAAAGCCAAGGGAGTTTTTTGCCCAACTAGCACCAATTTGGCGATCAAACCAACTAAGAAGAAGCACTAAACTCAGAATCTTTGGAACAAATGTAACTTCTGTACTTCTTTATGGTTGTCAAACTTGGAAAGTTACAAAAACAATAACAGCCAAACTCCAGGTTTTCATAAACCGGTGCCTGAGAAGAATTTTAGGTGTCCGATGGCCTGACATGATCACTAACGAAGAATTATGGAGGAGGGCGCAAACATCCCCTGTTGCTGATATAGTTAAAAAAAGAAAATATGGGTGGATAGGACACACTTTAAGGAAAGAGAATAACAACATCAGCCGCCAAGCTCTGGATTGGAACCCACAGGGAAGCAGGAAGAGGGGCAGGCCAAGGATGACATGGAGGAGATCGGTTGAGAAGGAGCTAAAAGAAGAAGGCAAGAGCTGGGGAGAGGCAAAGCGGATGGCCCAGAATCGAGTTCGGTGGAGATCATTTGTTGCGGCCCTACGTCCCCCTCGGGATTAAAGGAAATAAGTCAAGTAAGTCATATTTCAAACTGATATAACAAATCATTTTGTGTTAGGCCTATTAGTGAAGTTTGAGAAGGATAAAAGTAAAGTTTCACAAAATATAACACGTAATATAAAAAATATTGATTGTGAAAGATTAAAAAACTAGCTAGGGAATGCAGCAATATGGAAATATATATTATTAGAAAGTAATGATGTGAACAATGAATTTTATGAGATTGTATTTAAATATACTGAGGAAAATAGCGAGACTAAAACATTTTCACCAAAAGTGGAAAAGGCAAGAATTAAGAGTCCTTGGATAAATGCAAGATTGATTAAACAGATCAATACACGAAATAAAATAGCAAATAAATGTAAACGCAGACCTTATGATATAGGACTAAATAATTATTACAAACGATTAAAAAATAAGATAGATAATGGAATAGTTCAAGCAAAGAATAATTATTATAAGCTTTTATTTGAACTGCAAGAGGGAAATATTGCCGGCCAGTGGAAATTAATAAATTCCTTAACAGATAAGAAAGAACGACAACCACTCAGTCAGATAAGAGACCAGTTTGGGAACAATCTTACAGACCCGCAAACAATAGGACAGCTGTTCAATGAATACTTCATATTAGCACCAAATGAGATAGAGGCAAACCTCCCTGGAGGTAACATTCTTGACACTTCCAACTTTTACCATAGCCAAGTTTCCTTCTTCTTAAGTCCAGTAACTAGTGCAGAGGTGTTGAAAACTATAAATAGTTTAAAAAACAAAAAGTCAACTGGTAATGACCATCTATCTGTTCAACTGATAAAAGCGATAGGCACTGCTATAGCAGAGCCTTTAGCTGCCGTAATAAATCAAAGCTTCAGCAGTGGTGTTTTCCCAGATAAACTGAAAGAGGCTATTGTCGTTCCAATTCATAAGAAAGGTAGAAAAGACTTGGTGGAGCAATATAGACCTATTACTTTGTTGTCGGTAATATCTAAGATTATTGAGAAATGCAGGAAAATTAGGCTGTTGGAATATTTAAATAATAAAAAATTCTTTAACACTTATCAGTTTGGATTTATAAAAGGGAAAAATATAAAAGGAGCAATTGCTGGTTTTATAGAACAAGTCTACAGTAGCTTTAATATCAACTACAAAGTGGCTGGTATTTTATTGATTTTTGTAAGGCATTCGATTTAGTGAATCATACAATATTGTTACAGAAATTGGAATATGCAGGAATAAGAGGTAACGCCTTAAAATGGTTTGAAACATATTTGAAAAATAGGCACCAGAGAGTAAAAGTGTCCAATACTTTAAGTACATCTAGGATTGTTACAATAGGAGTGCCTCAGGGCTCAGTTATGGCTGCAATTTTGTTCCTTGTGTTTATAAATGATTTGTTAAGTTTGCCATTGAAAGGAAAAATCACAGGTTTTGCGAATGATATCGCTATTATATACTCGGGGAAACAGTGGGAAAGTATATGGAACAACATGAAAGAGGATTTAATAATAATTAGGAAATGGTGCGAAAATAATAGAATGGTACTAAATGCCTCAAAAACTAAGTTTATAAATTTTGATTTGAAAGGCTTTCAATTTAATAACACACTAAAATTTCATAAACTGAATTTTCAATATATACCACCTCTATGTGACTGTGAAACTATTTAACAAGTGAGAGAAATAAAATACCTGGGATTAATTATAGACAAAAAATTAAGTTGGAAATCGCACATAATCAAACTACAATCTGGTTTAAGAAAAAGTATCAGAAACTTCTATTACCTAAGAAATTTTATTGATGATAAATTATTAAAAACTATTTATTTTGCACTGATTCACTCTAAGTTAAATTATGGAATAGAGAACTGGGGAAGTACTGACAATGTAACCATTCAACTGTTAAAAGTAACACAAAATCATTTTATTAGACTTATTGCCAGAAAAAATAGATTTGAATCAACAGCACTAATTTATAAGGATTTAAAAATACTACCACTGAAATATTTATTTGTATTTAAAGTTTTAAAAATGTTCTTTAAGAAAAGCGGAAACAACAGACATGATAGAATTTACCCAAGAACAAGAGGCCTATTTAATATTTAACTAATTAATTATTTTAGACAAATTTACTTGTCACGCCTTTAAAAATTAAATATCAGAATGTTTAATATTGTAGTAGGCCTACAGTACAATTATTGACCACATCTTGTCGTCTTACAATATGGTTTGGTAATAGGAGTTGGTAATGGTTGTTATAAAAGTAGTTTTTGATTTTTAACAAAATTATACATCCCTATTGTCACATTTGTGATAGCACAGTGTACAACTTTTTACGTACCATATTTATGATGACATGTGTTGTGTGTGTAATCTGTGTATGGATTAATGGATAAATGTCTAAGTAATTTTGACTTTTCCACACAAAGGATCACTAGAACAACTAAGGGACCTATAATTTATAGTGGCATCAAACCACCCATAAATGGTGTGTGCATGCGTGTGTGTGTGTGTGTGTGTGTGTGTGTGTGTGTGTGCGCGTGTGTGAGATGGAAGGCATACATTAGCCTTTCTATGATTTTTGTCTATATGACAAGACTGATTCGCAGTTGTCCACTCCACTCAACACCTGAACTTTGGTCACCAGTCATCAGCCCGGATACTTGATACTTTATTAGTAGGGTCCTCGCCGATGGTACCTACTTACATCTAGCTCTCTATTAGTTGGGTCACAGCTGCCGGCTAAGACCCCACACATACACATACAGCGGTAATGATACACCCACCCGCCCATACACATACAGCGGCTGGGTATGTGTATTATCATTGATTTTACTATATAAAGAGATACTCCATCCATATGGGAGAGTTGTGGCGAGGCCCCAAAACTGTTTTGAGGCCCCACGCTGCGCTGCGCATAGCCCTATTTCCTCTCTCTCTCGCACGCTCTTCCGTCTCTGTCTCACTTCCCTCCTCTTAACCCACTCTCCCATTCTCCAGACAGCCGCCCCGCCCTCTCCTTCCTCAGGTCCCACACACAAACAACATCCTGCTTAGATAATTGTTTACGTTATTCCATATGGCCAACGTTTATCCGGGTTCTCTGTTTTTATATTTGCTTGCATCTCTTTCGAATAATCAAGAGTACTGTGCTGATACTATTACAGTAAAACTCAGTGTGACACTCATATTGAATAAAGAAATATTTATAACTGAATAAATTAAAACACCATATTGATTTATATGATTAAAACACCGTGTATTTGTAAATAGACACACTTAAATAGACCGCTAACTTATCGGCAATGCTGGCGATAATTACTGCTGATTTAAGTAAACATTTTCATATTATTTAGCCCATCTGAAAAATCTTTATTTATTGCATTTTAACCATCGATTAGGTGATTAAATCGACTGTTGTACTCAATCATTAGTTTTTTCATATTCGGTAATTGATTAAAAAATAAATTGTTTTCAAATCCAATCAATGACTCTCCTTTCAATTATGAAATTAATCTGCAAATATTCCAGGAATATATAATACAGTGAAATATTAAAAAATGTGACATTATTTATTTCTTTGACAAAATAAATATTGAAATAGGCCTATGATATTTATATAGAATAATACTGGGCAAAATATAAAACCCAAATGAGATTCAAATTTCATGATAGGGTTAGAAAAAATCATAACAAAACCACTAATTTACTTCTATACAAGATACAAATAGCTTTCATCTTATGGCCTGATTCAGACAATCTGTGTATGGGCATTTAATTTAAAATAGCATTGTTTTTAATTTTATTATGTGCATATGTTTTATTATTACTGTCTGAAGCATTAACATATTATTTGGTTCCAAGTAATTGCATGATTCTTTGTAAAATATTTCATTGTTTGGTGAATGGTCAGTTTTTATTTTTTTTCGGAATCATGAAGAGTTGTGACTCTATTATTACTTCTTGAGAAAAACAATCTCAATGTCAATCGCAATTGGTTAGGAAATATTATCGTGATAGAATATAACTAGACTACTGATTATTTAGATTCAATTTTCATTATTTTATTGTGAAATTATTGTAAATTTTGTTTATGTCCCCCTTTAAAAAATACCGTTTTATAACATTGATTGAATCAGACCATTGTAAAAAGTATGTCTAAGGTGAATATAATTAAAGTTAACACGTCTGTTTTTCATACTATTATTTTACTAGATGTGAAAGTATGGATAAACTGCAATTTATTTATATTTTCAATTTCTCTGGAAAAGACACTCTGGAATTACACTGGTAACACTTCACAAGTAGCGTGACCAGCAATAACATAAGAAATAACTAATTTTAAGTAACCACAGTCTAAATTATAACAAAATTAACTATAGCCGCACTCTGTGGCGTTTTTAATTATAACTATTCGAATATGACTTATTAACACAACTGAGAATGAACAGAACAAACAATGCCAAGAACTAACAAAACTATATAAACAAATAACTATTACAAATAAACAATAATATAGTTAAAAAATAATACGTAAATTTGGGTTTTGCGCATATTTTGAACTGTAATAGTATGTTTTCAAATTATGTTATCGATATGTTTTCGATAATATATATATCGTATTAATGATAAGCATACACTTTCAAATGAGATAAATTAATCCTAAGTAGAAGAACAGAGACCTTTTTTTAATAACCAAACACTTCAACTCTAGAACTTTGGGGAGTAATATAGGCTATACATGTTTAAAAATTATTGAAATTTAATAGTAACAGAATATAAGCAGATATGTGCTTATTTTGAAGTATAAGTTTGGTGCTATTCGGAATCAGACCAGTGAAAATTCAAGTTATTTTTGGCGGATTGTGATATTTATGGAAATATTTCTATAGCACAGCTTGAGGTCTAAGTTGCATTTTTGAGCGGCCAAGACTGGACAGACTACCTGAGATTGGTATTGCGCGCAACTCTAGTACTGGTTTGGGGCCTTCTTGGGACATCGCAATTAACGCAGCTAGGATTGCGCGCAACTCGTTAACGGCCAGAGAGTGAGGTAGGCCTATTACACGATTTTCGGCAATGCGACTGAAGAACTGAATTGTGTGCGTGTATGTTTTTTCTTTTTCATTTTATGACTCCACCACTATTTATGAAATCATCAATACAGCAAATATTTTCTCTTTTTCTCCATCTCTTTATATCAAATAAAAAGAAAAAATGCCAATCCTGTTATGGACTAAAATAGGTTTACTTTACCTTCCGTCAAACAGCTCACAGCGTGTGATAGTGATAACAACTACATGTTTCGCCGTGAATACGGACGGCATCTTCAGGTTAAAGAAAACAAATAAGTCCAAGTGGGATGCGTCACAAATTAATTAAAAGTTAACAAACACAGTTCACACAAGAGGAAAACAACGAATATTAAAACTTTCGGTAGGCCTACCACACACATTTCACTGTCCACGGCGTGACCCGGAAGCAGATTTTAATATTGTGGTATTTATGACAAATAGTTCAATTTACTTTTAAACAAAAAGGAATATTAATTTATAGTTAAAAATACAACAATAATTATACAATGCAATATCGACAAGAAACTTTAATTACTTGATAAAAAATGAATAATGATTTCAATAATATAAAGGGTTAATTCTAGTATTAAATGTGAACTATATGACAGATGATAAGTTAATGAATAATTAAATTGTTATAAATTATTTCTGATACTTCTAATAACGCATCCTCAGATGACTTTCCTTTGATAAAACCGAATTGACTTGGATTAAGAAAATTTAACTTCGATAAATAACTATGGAGTCTTTTAATCATTGTTTTTTCAAAAATCTTAGAGAATACAGATAACAATCTCATCAATTATATTTTTCAGTAAATGTACATTAATTTGGTCAGAGCCAAAATAATTTTGAAAAACTGTCATATGGTCTTTTCGTAGAAATTTTATATAATTTTTACGTCTCTCAAATTTATATAAAATGTTTGGTATGTGCTTATATAAAATGTTGGTGTTATTCAGGGACTTAGCAACTTAGCCTTTAACAATTTAGAACTACCACCATTTTTCTTGCTACTTCTAAATATACAATTACTTAAAATATCAATAAACTTACAATACATAGTATTTACATCATTTAAGATAATGCATAATGTTTTAACTAAACATCTGTAACACACTGTTATTTACATTGATAAAATAACAAAAAAAATGTCCCCTAACATTTTTCATATTCACAAACCCTTTAGGCCTAAATAAAAGATCGCAATTTCTTTCCGTGCAAGACATAGCACAACAAGGAATAATATCCCACTTTGACCCACTATCAAGGCCAATCGGCGACCGTAGACAGATGCAGTGGTGACAGTCCGGACGAGCGTCTTAAAAGAAAGAAGAGAGAATGAGAGAATGGGAGGGAGTGATTAGTTTCCTTTACTGCTCCCAGGTTGTGCAACCGAACAGTCGAAACTGGAGGCAATTTCGACCTCTTTAACTTGATTGACGACAGGTTGCAGCACGGTCGCTCCCATATTCCGTGCCTCAAAATTTAACATTGGATGGAACTATCTTCTATGTATAGTAAAATCAATGGTATTATGTACATATAATACATATATAATTACAGTAGAACGTCGATTTACTGAACGTCAGTCATCCGAAACGTCAGTTAACCGAACCAAACCTGAAAAAAATTTTTTTTTTATATACGCAAAATACACGTTGTAAATTTATGTTCCAACACTTATATTTAATATTTTTTATTTTTCAATAAACGTACAATACTACAGTAACTGTATACAGTACATTTAGTGCATAATTTATTACGAAAAAGAAATTATAGTTAGCGCACAGCCCGCGCGGCGTACCGCTTCTGCCGGACTCGGTGCCTGCGCCGTAACGTCAGGCCTTCCAGGAAACGACGAAAATAAACAACGGGTGCGCCGTGCACCTACCACTGTCTAGTCTGAGCTTCGCTGTCAAGCCTTTGTACTACAGTAATTGACATTGAATGTGCACAGTCGCTTGTTAATCGTCATTCACTCGTGTAGTGCAGCGCTGAAACTTTGTAAAGTTGTTTGTTTTCTTTAAGCTAGTGTTGAATAGTATTAGACTCTAGTTTCAGGAACATTAGTCCAGTAAGTTTTAACTGGACTACTCAACACAAAATTAAAGTATTATGTGGATACAGTACTTAAATGTGTTGTTTTTAATTTTAATATGCCCAATCCTTACATAAACTTATCAATAAACGTCTATAATGGCATGGTTAAAATATGTTTGATTATCCGAACATGTCGTTATCCGAACACCCTGAGGTCCCAATTAGTTCGGATAATCGACTCTCTACTGTATATGCATTGTGTACATATAATTATATATGTACGGGTGCTTTGTGTATATGTATATGTATGGGTGTAATGGCTTAGGCTTAGGTTTCTGAGAATGGCTTTTAATGTAAATTTTTACTTTGAGATAATCCCTGTATTATTAGCTTGAATATTTGATACCACTGTACGTGTATGGGTGGGCGGGTGGGTCAGTACCAATGTGGGTGTAGGGGTGGGTGGGTTAGGTTAGGTTAGGTCACAATTATCAATGGGACTGATAGTAAGACCTAAGGTGAATAAATCAATCTTCAAAAAAAAATTTTCTTTTTTGGGACCAGAATTTATAAACTATTTGCCATCAGAAATAAAAAACTGTAATAATTTTAAAAAGTATTGTATTAAAATGAAGAAGTGGTTATTTAATTTAGATGAAATTGATCATTTATTTACAGTATTAGCCTAAGTAACAAGTTTAGAAAATTAATATTAAATAGCTAATTAATAATACATAAGCCCAAATACTGTACACATTCTAGCCTATCAAGTAGTTGACAGGAAACGTCAACCTTGGACAGTGCACACTGCGGCGGACCGCTTGATAATCTTTTGATAAGTTTTGACTGTCAAGAATGTTTAAGTTGAGCTAGCCACGATTACTGGAAACAGTGGCTAGTAATTCCTTTATAATTTATGTAAAATGTTTTTATATATTTTTTGAGGAATAAATAAAGATTATTATTATTATTTATTATATAAATATGGCCAGACGTCACAAGAATATTCGTTGCCTGATGCGAATCCCAATGTTTGTTTCTTAATTACAACTTTTTAAACTATGAAATTATAGTTAGGTCTTACGTATTCCTTGATCAGACTGTGCTATCAGAGGTAAGCCCATTATATAATATCAATTATGCTGAGATTTTGGACTCTGAACTATGTATATTTTTAAAATCATAGTAGCAAATATTATTTTCTAGTCTGGGTGAAATTTCCTTTGGTCTCAAACAATGTTTCCAAAACATCATGGGACATCATTAACAATAAAAATAAGCAGCAAGAGCAAATAAAGTTAAAAATCAAGGGCAAAATTGAGACAGGCCTGTAGTTTTTTTTACTGAAAAAAGGATCGTCCTTTTGGAAATCCTTTTGAAAAATGGCGATACTTTAGCAATTTTTTGGAGTGAGGGAAATATCCTGTTGGAAAAACCATGTTTACTAATTGAGTCAAGGGGCTTAGAATATGACTAAAGCATTTCTTTAATAGCCACATCGACATGGTCATTTAATTTTTTATCTGGGATCTCTTTAATAATCTCTTCCTCATTTGTAGGACACAGTGGCAATGATGACACTAGGCTTTGCCTTTTTGAGGTATTTGTTTCAGCCACATTCTTTTTATAACGTCAGAGTTTTGGCGAAAAACTGGGAAACCACACAATCAGCACACTGACACCGCTGCTGGATGTAGTTGCAATTGGCGGGCGTGAATGAATGAAAATATTGTATGTTGGAATGAGAATTTTGCAGTGTGACTGATATAAATTTCAGTGTAATATGCTTGACATTTGCAACACAATGTTCATTGTCTACTGAAATAAAAAGGATTTGAATAACTGGTTGCATCACATATTTATACTGAATCAAGCAATACAGCTGTGTCAGTTTAACTTCACTAGCCCTCTCCTTGAGTGCTTCACACTAGATTTCAACTTGACTTTGTAGACAATAGACAAAAATTCTTTATTTGTTGAGTACAAACTAATACATTAAATAGTGTCAGTCTTATTTCTAAATACATAAGGGTTCTTATATTAAAAGAAACAAGAGTTTGATAATAACTAATCCAAATATCAAACACAACAGATTAGAAATTCTGATTAAGTATAGTGGGGATTTGTGACCAAGAATGTTTTTAGTTTCTTCTTAAATGTCTTAATTTCTGGTTCATTTTTAATTTCAACAGGCAAAGCTGTAAAGAATTTACTTCCCATTTGGGAGGGCTTTTTATTAACCCCTTGAGTGCCAACGTCCGATTCTATCGGACGTCAAAACGATGTCTGAGAAGTGCCAACGTTCGATTCTGTCGGACGTCGAAAGTTGGCCGAAAAATGCCAACGTCCGATTTTACCGGACGTTTGGAAAAATATTCGTATAAAATCCAAATATTAATATTTTGACCTTATTATTGCGTATATTTGTTCATAAGGAGTTGATGTTTTCATAATATATCAATTTAGTTGCCTTAGAATCAATTTACAATAGCAAAGATGACGAATGATTTAGGTAGCATTGACAGCTGATCTTCATGACGTCGTGTTTCAGTTTACTGTCATTCCCGTTGCGGGATTGTACTTTGAGGTTATTTTGAGTATCATTTTGTGTATATATTAGTTTTAGATTTATATTCCGAGTTTGTATATATAGCTATATATACATAACTTACTTACTCCCATGGCCATCGATGCCCAAGAAGGGATTTGGCCTCACCAACAAGCTCTCTCCATCTTTCTCTGTTTTCTGCCTCCTCCATTGTGGTTCCAAGTGCTGCTGTGTCTGTCTTAACCCCATCCCACCATCTTCTTTTTGGTCTACCTAGAGGTCTTCTTCCCACTGGTCTTCCCAATCCAGCTTCCTTCAGTAGCGTCCCTTGTTCTCTACGCCATACATGGCCTGCCCATCTCAATCTTCTTGATCTTGCGGTTGCTATTATGTCGCAGTCATTGTACTGCTGTCTTATCTCTTGGTTATGCTTGCGCCTCCATTCTCCATTTTCCAATGTTGGACCAAATATTTTTCTTAGTACGCGATTTTCAAACACGATGAGTTTGTTCTCTTCTTTTTTATTTAATACCCAGGTTTCTGCACCATATAAAAGTACTGGCCTTATTATCGTTTGATATATTCGTATTTTTGTTCAGTATGACAGTAACTTTGACGACAAGATCTTATTGCAAGCATACATGCATCTGTTGGCTAGGTTTATTCTGTTTACAATTTCTAATTCCTCACTATTCTTATTGGATATTAGTACTCCCAGATATTTAAACTGTTCCACCTCTTCAAAGCTATGTCCTTCTATATTTATTTCTGTAAGCGGGTGGCCACCTCTTTCAAAGTGCATGTACTTTGTTTTTTTATCATTTATTCTTAGACCCATGCATCCTGTCTCTTGAATGAAAATTTTGGTTAGTTCTTCAAGGTCTTCTTTTGTTTCAGTTAAAATAGTTACATCGTCGGCAAATGCTAATATATTAATTTTACATCCTACTGTTACACCTAAGTTTTTATGTCTAATTTTTTGAAGGGCATCTTCTAGAGCTATGTTAAACAGCAAAGGTGAAAGCCCGTCACCTTGTCGAACTCCTGTCATTACTTCAAAAGCATCAGACAATTCACCCTCAATTCTGACTTTACACTTAGACCCTTCGACTGTCATCTTAGCTAGATTAATAAGTTTTTTTGGTATACCAAACTTTTCCATCTTTTTCCATATTTTCTTCCTATTGAGGCTATCATATGCTTTCGAGAAATCGATAAACAGTCCATGGAATTCGCGATCGAATTCCCAATACTTGCCAATGACTGATTTCAAGATGAAGATTTGATCCGAGGTTGAACGTCCCTTTATAAAGCCCGCTTGGTGGTCCCCTATTATTGTGTCGGTGAATTCTTCTAATCGGCGCTGAATTATTTTTGACAGAGCTTTATAAGCAGTACTTAGCAGTGATATGCCTCTGTAGTTTTCACACTGCTCTTTGTCGCCTTTCTTGTAAATGGGTAGTATTGTCGCTTCCTTCCAGTCGTTAGGTAGTCTTTCTTCCCTCCATATTTTTTTAATTAGTCCATGGAGCTTTTCACATATTACTTGTCCTCCCTTTTTCAGTAATTCAGATGGTAAACCATCGTCTCCTGGTGCTTTGTTGTTTTTTAGTTCTTTAATCGCCTTTTCCACTTCTGCTATTGTGGGCTCTTCTACCCATGGTTCTACATTCTGGTAAGTTTCTTCTTCCTCCTCATTAAGAGTATCCTGTTCGCAGTTTAGAAGTTCTTGGAAGTACTCTTTCCACCTTTCAATTACTTTACTCTTCTGTGTTATTATCTGGTCCTCCTTATTCTTTATTCCAAAAGTGTTTGGGGTGTATCCTTTTCTAAAATGCTTTATTCCTTTATAAAATCCTTTTGAATTATTTGCTCTTTGGTCATTTTCGGCTTTCTCTAGTAGTGATTTTATATATTCTCTCTTCTTTCTTCTCAAACACCTTGTAGCTCTTTTATATATACATAATATATATATATACATAATATATATATATATACATAATATATATATATATACATAATATATATAGCCTATTAGGCTATATATATATTATGTATATATAGCCTACTGTATGTAAATATTACCCAATATTTTGTTTATTGTATTATTACAGAAGAGGATTTTGAGTTTCATTTTGTTTTTTGTAATTTTATTAGTTTATAATAACAATAATCACAGCTTTGAACATTCTTTTTTGCCACAGCTGATTTATAAAATTTGACATTAGTTCGGTAAAAGTGACATAACATAGTTAATTTTTAAGATTTTGAAGTGAAACTTTGTACACGTATTCAAAAACAAATGTTCTTTCAGTTTATATACATAGTTACAAGACTAGTATTTTTTACATTGGTGTTATTGAGTGTGAAAATGGAAAAACAAAAAAATTTGGAACTTTTTTGGTAAGTAAATTTTTTTATTACTAGATATAGTTGCATGGTAGTTTAAATTATTTTTTTGGTAAACTGCAATGTGTGTAAAGAAAAATAAAATAAAATTGGTTGATAGCTCAATAAATAACCAAACGAGGAATTTTAAAAAAAACGCTTACAAATTTGTCAAAATAGGCCTGGCACTTTTCGGTACACTCAATGGAAAAATACCCGGCACTTTTCAGTACATCACCCCAAAAATTGCCCGGCACTCAAAGGGTTAAAGAAATCTAAATTATATTTAGATATATTGACTTAACTTTTTTCCCCTTGTGTTACAGGAATGTATATCTGATCTAAAAATAAAATCATTGGGGTTGTTCTTTATGTACAATATACAGTCAAATATGTATTAGTCATGATTTCAATTGAGATAAAATGTTTTCTTACATGATCAACATGTTTAAGTTTTAACATAGTCCTTATTGCTTGTTTTTGTAATAATAGTAATTTGTCCAAGTTATAAGTACAACCATTGCTCCCCCATACACACACAAACCATAAGCTAAGTGAGCATGAATTTGGGCGTAGTACATAGATTTTAAAGTAGGGAGATTGCATAAAATGACATGTGTTTAAGGGTACACAGTCCTGAGTGTATTTTAATGTATTTTTGTTATATGGCCAAATGTTTATCAATCTCTAGGCCCAAAAAGTTTGTGTTAACTACATTACACTTGCAGATTCTATATCACTTTATTTTTACCTGAAACTGTCAAATTTGAATCATCAGCATCATAGAGTACAATTTTACTTTTATTATCAGTAATGTTCTCTATTAATGATGGAAATTCCTGTAAATAACAAATAAACAAAAGGGGACCAAGGATGGAACCTTGAGGACACCTTGCTTTTAAAATACTTAACTAAGCCCCCTCCCTTGGAGACCTTATGCAATTTGTATATAGCCATTGGTATGTAAAATGTAAATATATTCATTAGTCAATTTTTTCCAATTCTAGCTCTTCAAGAGATAATTCAGGGTGGTGTTTTGTGTCCAATAACACACTTTAAAGTATTCTATTCTACAACACTGTATTGCACTGAACAGAGGGAATCATTCTAGTTAATATACTTACACATTGGTAAGGATAATTACTTTATAATATAAGCTATATTACTCAGAAAACGTCATATTTAGCTACTGCAAAAATATCGGAAAATTACTTTCTAAAGAAACAAGATAACAAAAGATATATTCACAAGTTTTCAGATTATATTAGTACTCAATTGAGAAGAAGTGTGAAGATAAATTTACTGTTAATTAATTACAAGTATGCTTAAAAATACCAACACTGAAAAACAAAATTAATGCGTAAATTTGGTGTTAACTCACAGGGTCTTTTAAGGCAGTGGCAACAGATTCACCGTATCTGTTTTTCAAGCATGGCCCACAGAACTGTCCTCGCACACCCAAGCATGCAGATGAGCGACAAATTGTCTTTTGATCTTCTGTTTTTTGTCTATTAACCAGAAACATCATATTATTGGTTTGAGTTAAATAACAAATAATTATAACACGCTTTCAGAACTATATAAACTGACGTGAAATCAAATATCACAAACAAACAAAAATTAAAATTATAAAAAATGGCAATCACATTTCAAACTTTCTGAAGATATTTATTACTATTTGACCAGTTTTTAAAAGTTAAACAAAAGTCTCTAAAGCTTTTTTATACAAAAAATGAGTACATACAATATGTGATATGTCTGTGTAATGTGTGTCTTCTCCTGCAACGTGAAAATTGTTCTAATTTATAATGAGCACTTGAAGTAAGAAAAAATTATAAAACTATTGATATAAATTGCTTATCTTTTAATGTATATAAAAGGATTAAAAGGTGAAGAAAAATTACAACATTATTACTACTTAAATTATTTTGGTCTTCTGAGAATGACCATATCCTATATGATCCGGCCCTGAAATTGCTGCAAAGCATCTGAAATTTTGGCAATTGTAAATAGGGCTTATATATAAACACGGTTAGCTCAAAAGACAAAAATAATTTAGAAAAAACACATTTTTTAAATTATTCCACAAAATTTTAATTAAAAAAGCGCTTTCGTCAGTTAAGGCATATTTAAACAGATGATGCCTTAACCGGCGAAAGCGCTTTTTTAATTAAAATTTGTGGAATAATTTAAAAATTGTGTTCTTTTCTAAAACTTAATTTATATTCCACCAAATATATACAACAGAAAATGATAATTTAATCAGTAACAACTATGGAAGCTGCCCAAATAATTATTAATATTCCATAGTAAATTTTATTTTATACACCTTTTTAAATAAAATTTTGAAAATTATAAAAAATGCCTTATTTTATTTACTGAAATATTATATGCATTTATTATAAGAATATATTATGATCAAAAATATCTTTTGATAAATAATTATTTAAATATTTAAGTAGAATTTTATTTCTTTTTGTTACACCTCCAAAACAACTTTCAGCAGGGAGCAGTTTGGACTAGTTTATATACTTCACTAGAGAGCTCTATAGTGAAGCACAGGATTCCAGGGAGCTCTCTAATGAAGCACAGGTCTCCAAGGAGCTCTCTGGTGAAGCACAGGTCTCCAGGGAGCTCCTTAGTGAAGCACAGGTCTCCAAGGTTCTCTTTGGTGAAGCACAGGTTTCCAAGGATCTCTCTAGTGAAGCAAATGTCTCCAAAGAGCTCTCTAGTGAAGCATAAGTCTCCAGGGAGCTCTCTAATGAAGCACAGGTCTCCAAACAGCTCTCTATTGAAGCACAGGTCTCCAGGGAGCTCTCTAGTGAAGCACAGGCCACCAGGGAGCTCTCTAGTGAAGCACAGGACTCCAGGGAACTCTCTAATGAAGCAAAGGTCTGTAGAGAGATCTCTAGTGTAACATAGGTCTCCAGAGTGCTCTCTAGCGAAGCACATATATTTCCAGGGTGCTCAGGGTGCGCTGGTACTTAAGGGTTAAGAGGAATTGAGAAAATTAACAGAAGAGATAGAATAAGGAACAAAATAACTCCTACAAGACAATGGAAAGATGAAGGACTAAGCTTTCTCTTCTTCCCAAACTCCCAAAATTCTATGTGAAGAGATTGGGAAATAGTAGATTGCCGTGAACAGCACTAGAGAAAGAGGAAAGAAAAAGACCAAGAGGAAAACCGAGAGGTAGATGGGAGGACCAAGTGTGGAAGGAGGTCGGGAGAAGAGGATTGCAGAAAAGACAATTGAAGAAAGAGGATACCTGGAATGATTGACAAAAGTGGAGGAGGCTGTGTAGAACGACCTATGAAAACGGAAATGTCAACGGATGATGAGTTTGCCAGATACATAATGTTGGCTTTGGTTCAAATGATTTAAATTTATTAAAACATATGTTTTGGTCATAGAAAATAATGTATTGTTGACAGTGTTTTTATTCATGAGTAAAAAGTCTAGTACGTGAAACATAAGTGTGGTTAATTTTTTTGTAGTCATATTTTTCTGGAAAAACTTTCCTCACAACTTATAACTTTGATTAATTTACACTCAAATTAGTATTCTGTTTATTCAATATTTATATTTGGTGCTTGAACGTGGGGCAAAAATTAATACTAATGTTATGAATTGTGTTACTAAGTATGTGAGTATGGAGAGAGTTAGTAAGTTGAGGAAAGTACTTAGGACTACCGTTGCTAAACAGTACAATATTCTGCAGAATAATCTAACTGAAAAGAACTACAGTAAAAACCCTATTTTCCGTCAGGGGTCAGGACCGCGGCCGTGACGGATTGGAGAATAGACGGATTATAGAGAATTGACCCAAACACACTTATATCGCTGGAAACTTATTATTAGTGCTTATACACGTTAAATTTAAATGTTGTAAAGTACATATTGATTAACAAAATGAGAAAGAAAAGGTTAGAAAAAAACATGTTTCAGAATGTATATACAGTAGAGCGCCGATTATCCGAACTAATTGGGGACAAGGGGTGTTCGGATAACTGAATATTCGGATAATCGAACATGAAAAGACAAAATTTTTAAATTATATATGTAACGAAATTCTTAGTAGTTTAAAGGCTAAAAAATTATCAAACTAAAATTAATTACGTAATTCTATTATGAAATCAATCAGAATGCATGGATATAACTTTAAAAGAACAATTTATTATACATAGATACAGTACAATGCATACTTTTTATTTAGAGAAAAAGTCCAAAATTTGTTTTTTCTTTAGCCCTGACACTTTTTTCCTGCTAAATCTCGTAAGCGTTTCAAATTGAGCAGTTGGAGAGCATCACTTTCATCTTGTCTTTCCAACCACTTCATTGCCGTCTCCAAGCAGTGGAAAGCCTCCTCATGTGATGGTCCTTTATTTTCTTCAACGTGATCTTCGTCGTCATCAGGCTCCTCGTTGTCATCCTCAATAAGCCTTTGAACACTGGCAATTATTTTATCATCTGTTTGGACCTCATATCCAGGGTCATCCTCGTCACATTCTAGCCATTCATGAATGTTTTCCTGGTCACATTCCTCAAAACCAGGTGACTGGTTTATAAGCTCAGCTACCTCCGAAACAAACTGGCTGTTTGGAACCTCTTGAGTAGAAGATGGATTTTCTTCCAATTGTTCATTGGCCTCGTCTGCTTTATAAAGCTTACCCCAAGCTCTTCTCAGAGTGGTTTCTTTGACAATAGTCCAGGCTTCTGCTGCCATGTACACAGCATCCTTCAGATTAATGTCTTTGTAGAGTTGGAAGATAGGTTTGTCTTCTTCTTGGCCAATAAGAACCATACGCAATAATGCCTTACGGTAGAAACGTTTGAACGACTCTATAACTCCCTGGTCCATTGGTTTGTAACGTTGGGAGGCAAAAAAATTACCTTAAATTTTCCATTTTTTCTTTCAAGAGAAAGAGTTGAGGGATGACATGTAGCATTGTCAATCAATAAAAGCACATTTCCTTGGTTTCCAGTTTCACGCTGATGTTTTTTTACCTCTGGGATGAATACCTTTTCATACCATTCAACAAAAATATCAGAAGACATCCATGAATTGGTTTGATTTTTGTAAGTGACAGGCAAAGTCTTTATTCCCTTGAAACAACGTGGATTTTTGGACTTCCCTATAATAAGCAATGGAAGCTTATGGCTTCCCGTTATATTTGCACACACCATTGCAATTATGCGGGATTTGCTAGCTTTGAATCCAGGTGCTGACATTTCATTTTTAGAAACTAGAGATTTCGTCGGCATCTTTTTCCAGTAAAGGCCAGTTTCATCGGCGTTATACACATTGTCAGGGTCAAAAGTCTCTTTTTCTATCACATTTTTAAATGAAATTTTAAAACTTTCAGCTGCTGCAACATCAGCAGACAATGTTTCCCCTTGAATATCTATTTCTCGTATTCCATGGCGGGATTTAAAACGCTTCAGCCACCCAGTAGAAGCTTTAAAATCAGCATCACCACCGAGCTTATTGTTCATTTCAAGCGCTTTTTCACATATCAAAGGGCCACTTATAGGCTGTCCTTGACCACGTACCTGCATGAACCATGTATAAACTGCTGTGTCCAAATCTTGGTTTTTGGCAGTATTCATTGTTTTTCTGTTCAAGCTTCCATCAGCACTGTCAAGCACACACGCAAATTTCAAGATAGAATCGCTCTTCTTTTTTATTTCTGAAATTGTTGCTTTACCAACACCGTATTCATGAGCTAAACTTGCTCCACTAGAACCACTTTTCAATCGCTTTATTATAGTAAGTTTATCCGACACACTAAGAACAACGCGTTTCCTTTTTGAAGACATTGCAACAGAACTGTCTCGAACCAAACGTCACAACAAACAGCACTACGATCCGTTCCCGGCAAAGGCTCACAAGCCACTGACTAGTGACTATACTACGAGTGCTGAGTCACGTAGGCGGCAGACGTATTTAAGCGCTGCATACAGTGAACGACACCGGCGCCGGCGCAGCGGGAATTTCGGTTGGCGCGCGAATTTGAATTACGTACTTGAGAATCACGTTCAAAATATGAATTACATTACAGTACATACATATTAGGGCGTTCGGATAACCGACGGTTCGGATGACCGACGTTCGGATAATCGGCGCTTTACTGTACTGCAGATCACAACTACCCTTTTATCACAGTAGGTCTAGTTTTAATATAAAACATAAGCTTGTACATTATGTAATGAGTACAAAAATTAACTATCAACATTACTAAAATTAAACTGAATTACAGTGTAACATATTAAAGACCAGTTCCTACGGATAGTGTTTTCGCAGACATCAGGCGAACTGATGTCGGTACATGGATAGTGTGTTGACGCGACTCGCCTGTGTATCATCAGACAGGACCGTTCCAACGGCCCGTGACCTGTGTAGGCGTTGCGGCTGAAAACTTCATCTTCGACAACATGCCTTTGTAGTGCCGCCTCTTTCCCCATGTTGTACGAGACCTGTACAGGACACCCCGGACGGTCTGTCCGTACGTCAGGCGTACACAGCCGAGCTGTTCCAACGACCTGTTATCTGGTAGACGGCAGATAAGGCCTTACGGATGGCAGGCCGTTGGAACTAGGCTTATGAGGACTAGACGGCTGGAGGGGAAATTGTCGTCTTCTAGACAGATCAGTCATAGGGTAACTGTCATATCGTGGCGCGATGAATCCAGACACAGACGGACAACAGAACCTGGTGGAAAATAGGGTGACGGACAATAGGGTTAAGAGATTTGAGACACCTGCACTACCTTTACCTGTTAATAGAGTGCATGATGCATCTGCATTTTAAACTGTTGGCATTGATTTGACTGGTCCAGTATATCTTAATTAGGGTAAGAAGGCTTGGATTTGCCTGTTTACATGTGCAATAGTGCGAGCTATCCATCTAGAATTAGTACAATCACTTTTCTCAGAGGATTTTTTTAATGGCATTACGACGTTTCATTACCCGGCGTGGAAGACCAGTTACAATATATAGTGATCAAGGTACCAACTTTTGTGGGACAGCAAATTTGTTTCAAAATATTGATTGTGACAAAGTCATTGAATATTGCAACATAAATAGAATTACTTGGAAGTTCAATCCTCCAAAAGCTGCATGGTGGGAGTGTTTGATAGGACTGACAAAACGTTGCCTATGAACAGTCATCAAGAAATCAACTCTTTCTTACATTGAAATGGAAACAATATTGTGCGATTGTGAGTGTCTTAAATTTTAGGCCATTGACATATAATTCTGAAGCCGAGGCAGAACCAACTCCTATCACCCCATCATTTTTTCCCCAGGTAGTGATGGTAAAACACGCTTGGTTCGATTGAAGACAAGTTCTGGTGAGTGTATGCGACCTGTACAAAGACTTTATAAACTTTTAGAACAAGATCAACGTACTGAAAATGATAATCCTCTACCAATCTGTGATGGAAAAGTAAGAACTTTAATGAGTGGTCGACTGATCAAGAAACCATCAAGATACAAATAAGAATATTTTTACAATGTATAAATAAATTTTGTTTATAATTTGGTGGGAGGAAGTTAGCTTTGGTTCAAATGATTTCAATTTATTAAAACATATGTTTTGGTCAGAGGAAATAGTGTATTGTTGACAATGTTTTTATTCATCAGTAAAGTCTAGTATGTGAAACATATAAGTGTGGTTAATTATTTTGTAGTCATATTTTTCTGGTAAAACTCTCCTCACAACTTATAACTTTGATTAATTTACACTCAAATTAGTATTTTGTGTATTCAATATTTATACATAGTGTTTCAAAAACCTTCAACTACCAAGAATTGATGGCATGACAATCCAATTATTAAAAAATTTAATTAGTAATTGATACCAAATATTTTTAGTAACATTCGACTATAATAAATCCTTAATACAAAAAAATGTTTAAACCTACCTGCATTGGTGACAAGTGGTCCCATCTTGTGAATAGACCTTGTCTCGTACCTGTTCTGCCACTCTATTTAAATCATCTTCAGTTATTTCATCTACTGAAGGTATTTCCTTTTCACCATTCACTTGACGTGTTCTTTGAATTTTTTTTACATGTTTGATGTCGTCATCATCAATGGAACTGCTTTCACTATCACACATGTCACTGTCATAGCCCTAAAAATGATTTAAAATACAACAAATCTTTTAGGCATAATAGAAGTAAAACTTATAATTTTAACAACTTCACAAACAATGCCTTATAATGATAAGAGAGTATAATCCATCACAGACACTATTGTACTGTACTCTGAATTTTCCTTTTACACAATTTACTGAACACTGGTACTAAACTAGCTAATCAATATTTTTATGTTACAGTAGACTATCAAAACAAACACTGAATATGTTATGGTTTCAGACATCTGCCCTATGAATCTGGGGAAACAGACATTTTAATCAGTATCTAATAACCTAAATCCAGATGCATTCTTAACTCCATACCTGCTCTGGAATGAAACGGACCTTAACCCTTACCAGCTCATGGTGGACTTATAGCGAAGCAGAGTAAGTGTGATAGAACTTTAGTGAGTTCTTTGAATTTGGAATGTACCTTACACAAGAATGTATATTGCTGAGCGATAGAATTACTATAACAACAGTCAAGTATATTAACTACGAGATAAAAAATACATAAAAACTCATATCACAATTTACAACAAGTAAAACAAACAGGGTGCTTCAAAAAGAATAACCCAATTTAAATAGCTGTATTTATTAGAAAAAAGGGGAAAAACATAATAGACATTAAAATAGTCACAAAAAGATGAAGTTTACAAAAATGTATCATAAATGTTCAATATATCCTCCATTTGCAGCGCAGATGACATCTAGTAGATAGCTGAATTTCTGATAGATACTGTACGCACAATTTGGGACGATCTCAGCTATCAACTAGATGTCATCTGTGCAGCAAACGGAGCACAATATGGACATTTATGACACATTTTTGTAAACTTTATTCTTTTGTAAGTATTTTAATGTCCAATAGGTATTGGTAAAGCCCTTGTTTCTGATAAATACAGCTATTTAAAATTGGGTCACTTTTCATTAAACACCCTAGATATTAATATAGAGCTACACATTAAGTTGTATGTATGACTGCAAGTCAAATAATCCTATGAAGTGACAATCAATCCAGGCAAACATACATTTCCCCCTCATTCATTCTTACCCATTTCACCAAGCCTTTCTAAAAATGTTAACTAAAAAGGATCATCCCAGCTACTCCCCAATCGAATAAAATAATTTGAACTGTAACAAGCTAAATTTTGAGGGGGTTAAGAAAGCGTAAGTAACAATATTAAACTCGCTCGCCCAGCTGTTCTGTCTCCTGCCGGCGGACCTCCGATCAGCTCTTCGTTGAGACGCAGCTTTCCCCTCCGACCTCTGTAACCCCCTCCACCGATTCTACCCTCCCTGATTAGTTTTCTTTATCAGAGAGGTCAGAGCCGGACGGCATTCGTTTGGCAAAACCAACCAGACTTGCCTGGCTTGGTGTCCTAAGGTACCCACAATACGATCGCTACCTACATCAACAGTGTATTTCATGAGTGGTTGGATTAGTTGACCACTAGTAAAAGCTTATACATTTAATATTTTATACGTCGTTAATTATTATTTTGAGTAGCATAGTTCCTAAAGTATATTGTGCATTATATGGTAGTAACCAGGCTAATTAACACATCACATATAAACATTCTGCCTTTTAACATTTTTTTTATTATTCTGGTGATCACTCTGCTGGCAACCAGAATAACCTTGCAACCTGTAATCTCAGCCTTTAGTAGATAACCCTGTTCACACTAGGGTGTAGCTAATTGTCATCAGGGCTGATGTGTGGCACCGTTAATTAGGATTTGTTTTTAATTATTTTGCTTATAAAATTTTTATAATTTTATTTTATTAATCGTTGTAGGGTAGCGATGATGAGGACTTACGGCTGCTATTCAGCTAAAGCTAAGCTACCCAACGCGATATTAAAATATGACACATTAAATCCTACCCCTGGAATTATCCTGTGTTTACTGGTCGATTCCGACAGCGATCATTCGAAACCTCATTCGGAGAGGTGAGTTTGTGTGGGAAATTTCCCCCCGAGGAAAACACCATCACAGAACACCAGAAAGTGTTTTAAGCGAGCCTTAAACTGTTTTTCTATGTTGATAATTTTTAGTCCCTCAGGCAGCTTATTCATCAACCTGACGCTTACATGAGATAGATGTTGTTCAATAGTCTTGAGTCTGTATTGTTGGGACTCGACAATTGCCCTTATCTCTTGTATCACATTGATGAACATATCTTCCTTGAATCAAAGTGGACTTTGATTGGCAGTATAGTATTGCATCAAATATATATAGGCATGGCAGTCAGATAATTGAGCTCACCAAAAGAATCCCTACAAGACTCTGAAATTTAACTTGTAGGTTCAAAACCACTGTAAATATGACACCCTTCAATGTAATTCAAATGTAAACGCCCACACCACAAATTTCACAACTCTTCAATTTAACTCTTAAAATTTTAATTGGGCCATAACAAAGAATCTAATTCATTTTCACAGATAAATAATAGGGTCTTTTTTAGAAGAGTAACCCCACTTTAAAAAATGTTGGTATTTTAAATGCTGATAATGTAATTTTACTACTTCGGAACCAAACATAAATTCAGATGTATTCTCTTTTTATGTAAACATATAACCTATTTATCAATTTTATCACATAAAATTGTTGCTTATTACATTAAAAACTAACTTTCTTTTTCTAAACATAAGTAAAACAGTTTAAACAAAGACATGTATATTCCTTCAAATACCTTAAGTATATCTCAATTAGGGAACACAACAGTTTAAGGAAAGCAAATCAATAAAGATTTAAGCTGGAATTTACATGTTTAGAAAAAGCAATCAGAATATACACACCCAGGAAAATGGCTGTTTTATACTATTGAAAAATGAAAAATAATTTATTTTTTAATTTAATCCAACATTTTGTTTGGCATTAGTCAATATGCTGAACTACCAAGGCAAACATGAACAAAATTATACTAGGGCAAAAGACCACCATTTGTGACATTCTGGGGTTTCTAACAAACTATGACTGGTTCAAAGAAAAGTGGTGTCTTTACTTCACTTACCTGCTGCAGTTTTTTCCAGTACTATGATAATATATTTCAACTAGTTCTGTAAACAAATTTATAAACATCAAGTGAGTAAAGATTATAAAAATAATTATTATTTTACTATTGATAAAATTATAATTACCCATGATACATAGCAGGAGTTAATGTCGCCTAATATCGGCCTGGCAACCCTGAAACAAAAATATTGCTTTTATATCTAAATTAGTGAATGCCCTCAATATGTTGTTCATGACTTTTCTGTTAGTTTGAGGGATACGTATTGGGTTTAAAGTCCCCCAAGAAATTTAGAACAATACCCCGAAATTCAAACATGTCTGTGTGATAGCCGTCAGTACTTCGGTCAGCATCTGTTGGCTCCGTGGGTTTGGCTTTAACTGAATATTCTGGAACTTAGAACTTCAGTCGAAACCTTGATATCCTTTCAGATTTCACCATAAAATCCTAAATACAAACCAATAATCATGACGGAACAAAGGAAAAATCTACTACCCTGGATCCAAATTAGCAAGATAGGGTATAGACCTTATCAGGGGTTTCTAGGGGATCAGGCATATTATGAAGGGAAGAATTGGAGCTTCTCAAACACCCTCAAGACTAAGAGAAATTTTACATGGGACTGATCACTAACACATTACTAAAACTAGGTAAACTGAAACCACTGAAAAACGTCACATAGAAATTAAATATCAAAATACTGGTTATAAAAGAAACACAATTTTTGGATGAAAACCACTTTGATTCAGAAAATTAAAGAATATATTAAGGTAAAACAGCCATAAACATTCCAGAATGATCCCATAAACTTTTATTACAGATTTATAGTACCTAAGTTGGTATTCGATGCAGCAGTATATTTAAATATTTCTTTTGGACAATACTTCAATTTTTCTTATGCACAATATATAAAAAATATAAATTCCTACTAATAATATTAATAATGTGATTTATTGTTTGCTAAACATGCCTGCTTCAGGTGGTTGAGATTCCACGTAAAGCTGTAGATCCAATAGTTGCCCTTGCTATTGGGCTATTAATAAATAGTCCTTTCTGAGGTAAAGTCAAACTCAGATACTAACAATGACTAAACTCGTTCATGTACACTCATCAGACTCATTCAAAATCCATATTAGCCCATATCTTGACGATCGGCATCTTAAGAATAAATAGAAATAAAAACTAAAAAGGTGGCACGACAGAAGGGTCACGCTCATGTCCGATTGGATCTGACTACCATCGTCGGTGTTACGCTCCATGGGGAAGACACCTGGAAATGTGTAGCACAGTACGTTGAATATTGCTTCAGCTGAGAAAGTTCTATCTCGATTGTCCTGAAGTGAGAGATCAATTCTGATATGCTTTAAGGGCATGTGTTAAAACGGTTTCAGGTTAGTGTCCTCAGAGAAGAGGGGTTTTCATAGCCCCCGTAGTCCAAAGAACATTGCGCCTACAGGATTCCGGCACTACTGGAAGGATAACAAGCCTTCCAGTGTGCACAAATGCATTTTCTTACTTCTTCACAAACAAACAAATAATAAGTTGTGTTAACTTCGCAGTTCATAATTTTTTTCATAGCGATAGGAAATTTGCATTTAATAATATAAACATATTTTTAACATTCAAATATATATATAATAATGTTATAATAAAAAATAATAACTGAGCACCCTTAAACAATTTTTTATTAAATCAACACGACCGGTTTCGGCATTTATACCATCTTCATATGTGTATATGTGTAAAAGTAAACAGTAAAAAGTATATGTGTAAAAGTAAACACATATACACCTATGAAGATGGCATAAATGCCGAAACCGGTCGTGTTGATTTAATAAAAAATTGTTAAAGGGTGCTCAGTTATTATTTTTTATTATAACATTATTATAAATAGCAGCCCTAGGAATTACAACTTTTCTATTCTATATATATATATATATATATACATATATAAAACTAAAGTCAATCTAATTTAGTTAATAAAGGAAAATGACAAATAACATCATTCTACCTTCTGTGATTCAGTCAATGTACAACAACAGTCCAAAGAAAGTGGAGCTAACTTGCTGTAAGTCAGCATTTTTTAATACAGAGATGGTTTTATATATATATATATATATATATATATATATATATATATAAAACATAGAAATTAAATATCAAAATACTGGTCATAAAAGAAACACAATTTTTGGATGAAAACCACTTTGATTCAGAATTATAACCATATATATATATATATATATATATATATATATATATATATATATATATATATATATATATATATATATATATATATATATATATATACAGTATATATATCAGTTCTATATAATCTGGATAAGTGTCAAGATCTTACATAATTCAGATACTTAATTTTTGCGTCATATGTTGATTTATTTTTCCTTTTTCAAACAATTTTCAAAAATAATAAGTTTGTTATAATACTAACCACTGAACATTAAAAATAACATTCATATTTCTCAACAACTTAACTATACTCGTTCTTGGTAACAATAAATAAATAGATTATTGTTTAAGATCATGCATCATCATCCTTCACTTGTTGCATGATTATCACAGTATTTTCTTGATAGGGGCTTAAATAATACGTAAAAGTGTACTTAAATAATATGTAAATTACTTGTTTTAAGCATTAAAATAAGTTCTTAAGAAATAAATGTATAGAACTTATAAGTTTTATTATTCATTAGCTTTTAAGGAATCTTTTAAATGTATCTCTACAATTCACGCAAATCCACTACCATCCATATTTCAGTAGAAACATGTGTAAATCCCTCCATAGTAAGTTTTTCGACTTCTTTTATAGTGACCCTCTTGTTATTTTCAGTAAATTCTCCTTCACTTAAGACCATACATGCTCGCAAGCATTATTTGTGATATGCAAGGCACGGCCGACACAAATGGGCAGGCAGTAGTGGGTCCATTGTACTTCTGCCACTGGGCTACACACACTGCTCTTGGTAGAATTCAATGTACTTATTAAGAGTCTGCAGAGGCTGTCGAGGGTTGTTGGCAATGTTGGTTTTAATCCCATAAGAACAATGCTATTTTTGAGCCAGACATATGATCATGCGAATCCAAACTAAACAGTTATTTTTAAACCAATTTTTTTCAAAACAAATTGCATTTGATTAAGAATGAAATTGCACTTTGGAATTGCTTTTTAAATTCCACATCAGATTTATGGAAAAATATAACAAATATCTAGTTTGAAGATTTTATTTTTACTATAGTAGAAACCCTATTTTCTGTCAGGGATCAGGACCGCAGCCGTGACGGATTGGAGAATAGACGGATTATAGAGAATTCACCCAAACACACTTATATCGCTGGAAACTTAGTATTATTAGTGCTTATGCACGTTAAATTTAAATGCTGTAGAGTACATATTGATTAACAAAATGAGAATGAAAAGGTTAGAAAAAACATGTTTCAGAATTTATATACTGCAGGTCACAACTACCCTTTTACTACAGTAGGCCTAGTTTTAATGTAAAACTTAAGCTTGTACATTATGTAATGAGCACAAAAATTATTTATCAACATTACTAAAATTAAACTGCAGTACAGTGTAACATATTAAAGACCAGTTCCCAAGGATAGTGTTTTCGCAGACTTCAGGCCGCCCGATGTCGGTACACAGATAGTGTTTTGCCGCGACTCGCCTGTGTATCATCAGACAGGTCCGTTCCAACGGCCCGTGACCTGTGTAGGCGTCGCGGCTTAAAACTTCATCTTCTACAACATGCCTTTGTAGTGCTGCCTCTTTCCCCATGTTGTACAAGACCTGTACAGGCAACTCCGGACGGTCTGTCCGTACGTTAGGCGTACACAGCCAAGCTGTTCCAATGACCTGTTATCTGATAGACGGCAGATGAGGCCTTACGGATGGCAGGCCGTTGGAACTAGGCTTATGTGGACTAGACGGCTGGGGGGGAAATTGTCATCTTCTAGACAGATGAGTCATATGGTAACTGTCATATCGTGGTGTGATGAACTCAGACACCGACGGATAACAGAACCTGGCGGAAAATAGGGTGACGGACAATAGGGTTTTCACTGTATTTCTAAAAACTAGGCGTATTTATTCAAAATATCAAAAGCATACCCAATGACCCAAAAGCAATATGATAACCTTTAAATTGAGACCTCATACACAACTTTTAGTAAATAACAAGAAAATATGGATTCGCAAATATTATTGTTCTTATAAGATTAAAACCAATATGGCCGATAGCAGACTCTTAATATATTGTGGTTTTCTGTCAGGAAAAAAGTTCCATTTGGTTGTGTCTTCTGCACTTAATTATCCTAAGAAAGCACCAAAATTTCATTAGTCTAACATTTTTTAGACCAAATTCATTGTTAAGACACCGATCGTCAAGATATGGGCAAATGACATCTACTAAATGACGAGAATCATTGTTACTAAATAAGGTGGACTATTCCTCAGAAAGAGCTATTTATTAATAACCCAACAGCTAGGGCAACTAAGGGACCTACAGCTTTATGTGGAATCCTGACCAAGTAATGTTGTTCTGATTTTCAGCTAACTGACAAGCCTGACTCTCAGTTCTCTTCTCTACACAACAGCTGAACCTTGACTACCATCCAACATGGTACCAAACTTCTCTAGTAGTGTTCACGGCAATGGCAACCATTGAGCGGACGCCCTATCGGTATTAAGACGACCGAGCATAGAACCTATTGCCTACAATTTCCTCAATACTCCTCAATAATTAAAAAACAATTATGTTTAAATATATTGTTGGTAGGAATTTTAATTTTTGATTTATTGTACACAAAATTATTCAACCGTCTAGCATCAAAAAGAAATATTGTTCTAATGTTTCTTATCAGACTTCTGATACAATAAATATGAAGAATGTATTATTTTGAATTCTACTTTGTGTTTTATTTACTATAATAACTTTGAATTTAAAATTAACCGATGTATAAAAAAAGTATGAAACATGCATTAAAAGTGAGTTTAATTAATAACTCAGTTTTTGTAACTTTCTAGTCCTATGTTTAACCCTCCATTGTTCCCACGGAGAGAAAAAAATCATACCCTTTTAAATTTTTATAAATTATTTATTCATCTTAACGAGCTACAGCTAGAGCTTAGTTAGGGCTGGATTGGGGAAAGATCAGTGACTAGGCTAATAAATCAACATAGTTGTCATAATCTTAGCTTTAAAAATGGCCTATATATACTCAAACATTCCATTTTTTTTGTATTCATAAGCATTAAAAAACTAAATTATTATTGAACTTATAAGTCAAAGTTGGGCTACAATAACAAATATAAAATTAGAATATATACTGTTAGTTTTTCTGTCAAACAAAGTAAGAAATAAATTCATATAAATATAAAAAAATTAATTAGTATTTTCTCGAAAAATTCAATTAGCTATAAATATTAATTTTAACAAATCTAAATCACATTTGTTGTTAAAAAGTCACTATAACAAAAATTACACTGGTTACAAAAAAATCTCTGCTCGAGAGTTAGTTTGCCTGATTAGCAAAATCAGGCACGAGAAACAGTGGGTTAACACTTAAACGAGGTATTGAAGTCGAATATTTGTACTTGAAAATTGGTCGAAGCATTACCGTTCCTTCATCATTAAGGTATAAAAGCTATTGTACATATTTTTGGACAGTAGCGACCGACCAAATTGAGTAAAATATTTTGTTTTTGTGCTCATGCATATTGTCACTGGTGACAATGAGCTCATGAGGCTCATAATTGGATGACCTGCCAAACCTTCCAGCGACCGAATCAACCAAAGCCAAACAGGCGAGACCCTGTATGACACTGGAGGGAGGTTAGTATTAATTTACAGTATTTTATTGCTTTAGTTGTAACATTTAACTCTCCGTCAGTCGCACCATATCTCACAGATACCAGGAAATGTTTTTTGACCACCCCTCCCTCCTCCCACGTCTAGGGGGCGCCACCATTGCAATGGAAGCTCCTTTCCACTCTCTCAATGAGCCAGTGTGGAAACCAGTTTCGTTGAGAAAACACCCTCACCCCTCAGACCCTAATATCTCTGAGATATGGTGCGACCCTTGACGTCTGAACATTTTATTCTGTGCATGTAAGATTGCTATGACAATTCATAATTTGTAATTAACTACAATTTGTACTAAAATCTGTTATTATTCATGATAATCAACATCCTATGTAAAAAATATCGCATTATAACATTTGGAATGAATGTATAGGCCTACATAAAGTGTGTTTAGTTGAAAATATAAAGTTTTCTAAGATAGGCTAATTGATACAAAAGTATTTTTTTAAAGTCACTACAAAAAGAAAGATTAGTAATACTAATAACTATTGAAATAAAAATCATAATGAAATTTTCATTTATGTAAAGAACCTGAAGCCCTTTAAAACTTAAGGGTCTGTGGTATCTGACACATACCGTGTGACCTTTCCCGTCCTTGGATTTTTACAGTTATATAATAGAAAATGTCATATTTTACTAAAATTTTTATTTTAATCTCACTTACCGAAATGTTTGATAATGTTAAGGAATTAAATTTTCAATACTGATGTATTACGTTGCGTTAGACTAAGTTTTTGGGCCATCATAAATCATCTGAAAATTAGAGTATCTTGTAAATACGGTGCGACTAATCACGTAAAAGTTTAGGTGCGACTGCTGGAGGGTTAAAATGCCACCATAAAAATTGTGATGGTACTGCTAAATACAGAGCAAGAGGGGAAATTTAAGAAACAACCAATGACACATTTTATCTGAAAACTTTAAAAAGAAGCATCCTGACATTCTTCTGGCCCTTATTTTTGTAAATAGTGAATATAGTTGCATTATAAGCTGCAACAAATCACACCCCTTCACAAACCTGCAGTTCATGGTAGTTCCTAATTTGCATGTTTCAACATGATTTCAATGTATAATTCACCAGTGTAAAATGTTCAGTTGATGGCCAAGTGCAGTACACAGGATTGTGTATTCTAAAGCGTATCATAGTTTTACACATTTGCACTTGTTTTGCAACTCTTAACAAAAGTACTACTGTTTTTTCTTCTATGTAACGATTTAAAAAAATGAAAACCTTGCATAACAACAATAAATAAACAAGCAAAGGACAAATAACAGCTATAAAGTATTGAATTAAAAAAAAAAAAACATCATTACTCATGAAAAATCATATTCTAAATTCAATTTAAATTAAAACTACTTACTCATCAGTAAAGTGTACAAGCTGTCTAGATGCTAGTCGCCGCGAACGTCTTTTCTCTGCTGAGACTAGTACAGGGTTATTGCCTTCCTTTTCACTGTCAAAATTCAATCGTCGTATAACGTTGTTGTTTTCTGTTAAAGGTTCAGATTTTTGTTTAGCAAAATCATCATTAAGAATTCCCAATTCTTTCATCTGTAAATAAAATACAAAATCGTTACTTACAAAAATTGCCATATTAATAAAAATTACACGTTCATACTAATATCACTCTTATATAAAAACTTATCGAGACCACTCACTGACTGACTGACATAGATGTTCACCAACTTCCGAGTGTCATAAATTATTGAAATTTGGACTATAAGTAGATTCAAAACACAGAACAGCATAAAATACTTGGGTATAAATCTTTACATGAACCACAATTGGACAGTTCATGTTAATGTGCTGTGCAAAACACTTGCATCAGGCATCTATGTCCTTAAAAGAATTAAAGAAATTTGCAGAACATCTGCAGCTTGAATAGCCTACTTTGCTTTTGAGGCACAACGCAGATATGGCATAGTAGCCTGGGGTGGGACTACAAGCTCCAACATGGAAAGGGAGCATATCATATCAGAATGAAGCAATTGCTTATTCTGATGCTTAACAAGCCTTTGATCCCAAAGCACCTGCTGAGGCACCAGGAACACAAAATACTTACAGTACCAGCCAGCACTGTACATTAACGAGGTAATTCTAATAATTTGCAATCTCTTTATATTATTATACAGAAGATGAATGAGGACATAAAATGTTGAGATGGGTTTATTAATGCTAGTTTTGTAGATCTAGTAACATTGGTATGAGGTTTCACACCGCCCATGGCTTGCACCTTAATAGTATAAGGAAATGAATGTGGCAGGTATGTTGATTCTAGGGTTCATAATACAAGTATTTTAGCTAAGCCAATTGTATTAGAGGGTAAAAATGACAGTTTTATAGGCTAAGCAATATAAAACCAACCAAAAGCAATGTTACCAATTACTTTAGTACTGTCAAGCCCTATATTAGTTAACCTACTTAACCAAGCTCATAATAGCTATGCAAGTGTTTGTTTTTTGTGTATTTATAGTCTGTAAATAGCTTAGGCCTATAATAAAGTAAAATGTCAATCTGTATATAGGTAGTTAGTTAATTTGTTTGTACATAAAATTGATGATTGTCCACACATTGTTCACAATTTTTCTGATTTCTGATTAATATTGACTTAAAGAACAGTGAAAACTACGGTAGGCCCACTATTTTGTCTGACCACAGTAGTGAATCTTATCAAACAGAATTACTTAATGAGGCTGATTGTTTAAAATTTGGTTTTTAAACAAGCAGGGTCTAAAAGGCAAAGAATTAGTCCTTAATGGGTTTTTGGGGGATAATTACATCGACTTCATTTGTTTAAACGAACATTGGTCTAATGAACAAGAGCTTCCTTATCTTAAGTTTCATAATTTTAAATAAGTTAATAATTTTAGTAGGAAATTTACATATCAGGGGTGGAATAGCTTTGTATACAAGTCATTTTCTCAAATGTTCTGTCAAGATGACAGATTTTAATTGTGACGATATAAGCTTTGAAATTACTGGAGTTGTGATTGATAGTATTAAAATGTTAATAGTATGTATATATAGGTCTCCAATGCGAGTGTGAAGGTTTTCTTCGATAAATTTGATATATTGCTAAAGTATCTTGGTAGGCCCAAATGGAAAAATTTTTATACAGCATTTGGTGGGGATGTTAACTCAGATTTCAATGTTGCAAAGTCTAGTAGTAGTGTTAAAGAGCTTACTAACTTGTTGAGGCAATATAACTTTGTTTGTAAACTCTGAGCCAAGTAGGGGTTTATCTTGTTTAGATAACATATTTACAAATTTTAAAGAGTGTAAGCCAAGTCAGGTTACTGATTTATTGTATTCAAGACCATAACATTCTCACCATTTCCTACTTTTTCAGTAGGCCTATTATTGTTAATCTGAATTGCAAAGGTAATAAAAAAAACAGTTGTCACCAGGCCTATAAGCAATAGTAAAATTGCTGATTTTGAAACACCTCTGAACAATGTAAATTAGTTGGATCCCTTAAAGGTAAGTAACTACACTTCAGCTAATGCGGTGTTTACAACATTTTGTTCTAAGTTTTAACAAATATTTGATAATTGCATACCTAAACAAAAAATTAATGTATTAACACAGGGCCGAAAAGAGAAAGTATCTTCCAAGGTAAATAATTGGTACACTCCGCAACTTGCAAACAAGACAAAGCAACTGATGCTTTCTATTCGATTTATATTAAAAAAGTGAAACTAATAGTGCTAGGTTAAATGTTAAATGTAGGAGTAAGTATAAAAATGAAATGTTGGAGGCAAAAAAATCATGCAATTTTAAATCTATTGGTAACTCAAACAACAAATGCAAAGCAGCTTGAAATCTAATTAATAGTGTTTCCAAAAACTCCAACAGAGATAAAGTTTCAGTGTATCCTGAGGAATTTAACAACTTTTTTATTAAATCTGTGAATGACATAAGCGTTTCTATAGCGAAGCCAAATATCACTCTAGAGCTAATGATCAAAATTGCCCTGTGCCTAATGTTCATCCTAAAACCTTTAATTTCTCCCTAATTTTCTTCAGAAACTGTTTTACATACTGTTAAGTCCTTTAAACCTTCAGATAGTTTAGATAAATGACAAAATAATATACAGCATAATGTGTCCTCAAACCTATTGTGTGAATAGATAGATGCTTGCTTGAAAGATATTTTCCAGTAGAACTTCAGCTAAAATAAAATAAAAATAAATAAATAAATATAATTTTATTGTCATTAAACTTTACAGCAATAGACAACGTCAGATTACAAATGTACAACAAATATCTGTACAAACAGCAATGTTTCAAATTCCTGTCCAAAGTGACCTGCCAAAAAGCTGTCCAAAGTGACCTGCCTGTTTATAAAAAAGGAAAAAAAGAGTCTCCAACAAGATATAGGCCTATTTCTCTTGTTCAAGTATTTGGTAAAATTTTAGAGTCTGTAATTTATAGTCAGTTATCTGAGTACTCTGAACAAAATTGCTTATTTTATCACAGTTTGGTTTCAGAAAAAAATTATTAAAAAAAAAATGTTAAAGATTTCCTAGTTAAAATTGTTTTGCGAGTTTTTGCAAGCAAAGGCTTTGCTCAGGCCACCTTCTGTGGCTTAAATAAGGCCTTTGCCTGTGTTGAATATGGTATATTTTTAAAGAAAATGCATCTCTATAGTGTTGATGATGTAGGTTTGAAACTTTTAAAATCTTATTTGGAAACTTGTTGACAAATTAGTTGCATAGGAAAGGAAAAATCTAATGTGGCCTGTGTTAAAGTAGGTGTTCCGCAAGGCCATCTATTTATTAATTATGAAATACAGGAAAAATGTTCACACCCATAATACAAGAAGTAATACAGTACAAGTAAACGTCACACAACACAAATTTATTACAATATAAGCACATTTTGTGTTGTGTGACGTTTACTTGTACTGTATATATACCAACACGTATTATGCTAATTAAAAAACCAAGAAGTAATAAGCATATCTATATTACTTACCACAGGTTGTCCAAATCAATCAATTGTTATGAAATAATTGGACAGAAATTGTTCAACAAACTTCCTGTGACTACTAGATCCTGTCATTACTATACACCAGTTTAAATTAAATTCAAATTAAATTAAAGCTCTATGACTGGTTGCTACTCCACCCATTTTATGACTTAAAAGAATTTTTACGGTAATGTTATTGACTATCCGTTACAATTGTATTGATTGTATGTTATGTATTTAATATATGTATTGTACATATTTTTTTATATAATAACTTTGATGTTGTCTATTGCTGTAAAGTGCAATGACAATACAATTCTATTTATTTATTTAATGATCACTTTGAGCCACTCATCAACTTGGCTAGCCATGTATAGGCTATCAACTTGGTTACATCACTTATTAACTCAAGTGATTGGTAGTCACTTATTAACTCCATTATTAAATAGGGTAGCCACCCATGGATCAACATGGGTTAGTATCTGATCCATTTTGATAGCCATGTTTGATCAATTTGGTTAGCCACCTATGGTCAACTTGAATAGATTATAGATGGCTACGGTATCCATAGTCTTCTTGGGTGGCTTCTCTTGTTGACCACAGGTGGATACCCTTGTTGACCACAAGTTGGTTAAGCACAACTCAAGGTCAGGATCTGCACACATTAATATATGCCTACAAAAATTTATCAATGTGAGCTAAAAGTTGATCATATGTATCTACCTACATTATTAGGATTGCCACTAATTTACTTGTTACTTGAGTAGCCACCTGTGATAAATTTGTGAAGCCACTTGTGATCAACTTTGGTAAGTTAGTCACTCATGATCAGTCAAGAGTATTTTTTTTACGATTTGGAGGGCCAGGCTTCAAACCTGGTAACGGCCCCTACGCCAAAAAGGCGTTCTGTGCGCTCTCCTTTACAGGACTTCAAACCTCATCCAATCCAAGGTCCTTGGAGAACCTTGAGATTGCCTTGATGAGGTTTTCCTGTGCTACACCTTGGCCACGTTCTAAATCGCCGTCCAAGGTGAGAGCCCGCTTCCTAGCTAGGGCCGGGCAGTGAAAGAGGATGTGTCGTCCAGACTCCTCCTCCTCCCCACGTTTGAGAATGGGGATTGGGAACCCCATCTTGTTCATATTTACCCAAAACATCCAGTGTAGTAATAAAACCAACCACCCTTCGGAGTTCTGATCTTGCAAGATGAAGAGCTTCAGCCGTGTTGGAGTACAACGGCCCCAGCAGGACCTCCTTGGCTTGCCTGTTACCTGGCGTTGCCTCCCAGATCTCCTAGAACTTGCCGGTGACCCATATAGAGGCAACCCTCTTGGCGAGGCTGTAAGCAGCCCCGCATGCCTGCTCTGGGCCAACGAGACGTTCCTCAGTGCCTTTCCTCGCACAGTGGTCTGCCCTCTCGTTTCCCAGTACTCCGGTGTGACTTGGCACCCATATGACAGGATTACCCTATTGGAACACGCCAGCATTTTAAGAACCCCGTGACAGTTTCAAACTAAACTCGAGGTAAAGTTGAACGACGCAAGTGACTTGGCTGTCTGAGTTCAGATAGATTGTTTTCCCCTAAGGCCCAAATCAATGTTTGCCTGAGCACAGGTAGCTATGGCAGCCACTTCCGCTTGAAAATCCGTAGCCAGTTTGCCAAGGCTGCAACTGAGCTCGGTTTTTGACCTGGTACCATAGACTCCGTAACCAGACCCAAGAATGGTTCGTGAGCCATCTGTGTACCACATAATCGCGTTCTTCATTGCAACCGCTGGTCTGGAGCCTACTTGCCGCAAGCCCTGCCTCTCCCATGATAAAAATATCAAGGAGAGGCAGACTTACTTAGCAGCACCTCCATTGCTGCAGTGGGTGTAATCTTAAATGTACTAAGGATTCCCAAACAAGCTAACCGCTGCACCTTAGTTAGGTTTTTACGGCAGTGACTTGTTGGACCTTGGGCCACCAGTCAAGAGTATGGATTGACTTTATTTTTTTTCTGGTACTATATGAACGTGAAGTTCTACAATGTTTCTAATGTAGACTGACAATGATGCATTTTTTTCACTGCCCCTATACGGAAGGAGACCAATCAGCTCCAATCTACATTAAGGTGTTTAATTCCTTTTGGCACTAAACTATTTCATATGTCTAAAAACTCTAAAGCCTGCTGACCATTTGAAAATAAATACAAATTCATCTTATGTACTTAGTTAATGTTTTTATTATTATCGACATTATGCCGCTATACATAATTCGCTGCAAAAATAGTTTTCCAAACATCTTGGAAAATAACTGCAGAAGACCAAAATAGTTTTCAATTTAATGTTCAGCGTAAAAAAACCACATCAAACTTTTTTTAATGTCATAAAAAATCACACTAAGGAGATATAACAAAAAAAAAATAAGATTTGCTAAATCGTGTAGTTCCCGATTTTTTAGGTAGGCCTACAACATGAGTAAATATCACCTGATTCTACACTCTGCTGACAAAAATTCAATATATAACGAAACATCCACAAAGTGTGTAAATACACAAGAGTTTCCCTCACAAAAAAATCATTACACCAAATAACTCATTCTTATTTCCTATGGACAGTGTGTCACAAGTGCAGGGGACGGTCACGTAAATGTGCCCTATAGAGGGGGTCACAGATTAGGATGGGTAGGCTAGTTATTAAACCTAGACCCTGCTAGGGACTTGGGTAGGAGTGCATGTGTCTTAGAAGTCATGTAGGCTATAAAAGGAGTGATTGAGTAAAAACGGTTTGAGATGTTTTTTTTTAATCTGGCGTCGTTTGTTATGTTTTGAATTTCCTTAGGTAATGACTGTATTATTTGTAATCCTAAATAACAGCCCGCTTGGTAATTCTGCACTATTATTTAGTCAACTTCAAATCTTTTCATAGTTTGATAATACATTTATGGGATGCTAAATATCAATATTTAGTAAAAATTGGGGCTTTGATCTGGTGGCCTAAGGTCAATCAGGTAACTGTCCGGGGTAGGCTTTCTAGCCTACAAAGACTTGCCTGCATGTGCATGACAGGGGCCTTTAGGTCGACCCCTTCTATTGCACTGGAGGTTCTTCTCAACCTGCCGCCCCTTGATCTCTTCATTATTGGGGAGGCTCGGGCGGCGGCTTATAGGCTTCAGCTAACTGGCCACTGGAGGGGGTCCTGTATAGGTCACTCCTCAGTGGCCAATTTAGTAAATGATGAGGTACTCTCAATGAAGTCTGACTTCATTGGGACTAAGTATCTTTTCACTAGACCCTATACTGTGGATTTCAGGTCGAGGGAGTACTGGGACGGTGTTAGTAGCCCGGTTTCTTCTCACGACCGAATTGTATGGTTCACAGACGGGTCAAGAATGGGCAACAAAGCTGGATTTGGGGTCTATACTGGCGACTCTAGGACCAACGCTTGCGTGACCCTGGGAGCGTATGGCACCGTTTTCCAAGCTGAAGTCGCCGCAATCCTTCAATGTGCCGCCCAGGCGGTCGATAGAGGGGTTTGCGGGAAACATATCCACATCCTCTCAGTCAGGCGGCCTTAGGGGCTCTTGACTCCTGGAAGGTCTAGTCTGGGAATGTGTGGAGTCCCTCAGCATCCTGGGTTCAAGAAATCAGGTCTTGCTGGAATGGATCCCAGGACATAGGGGATTAGAAGGCAACGAGCAGGCCGATGCCTTGGCTAGGGAGGGTGCTCTCAAGCCCTTCATTGGTCCTGAGCCGGCCTGCGGCGTTTCGATTTCAGCTGCCAAAACAGCAATCAAAAACTGGGTCAGCGCCAGACATCTGGAAAGATGGCGGTGGTTCCCAGGGCAAAGACTCGGCAAGGTTCTTGTCAGGAATCCCTCCCAGAAGTTGACTAAGTCACTTCTTGGGTTGAGTAAACCGCACGTTAAGCTGGTGGTGGGACTCATCACCGGTCACGGCAAATTCCGGAGGCATCTAAGAACGGTGGGACTCTTTACGGAGGAGCCCATCTGTCGCCTCTGTGGGGAGGACGAAGAGTCGGCAGAACACATTGTCCTGGAGTGTGAGGCCCTTGGTGCCAGAAGAAGAGCACTTTTTGAAGGCTCACCTCTGGGACAGTTGGAAATTACTAATCTAGTGAAGAAGCTCCTTGACTTGGTCAAGGATTGCCAGCTTTACGACGATTAGGCACCGGGATTGGCACAAAAAGCCTTAGGCTTCGTTGCAAGGGTTGGCTGGACCAACTATATATCCCCACATAAACTAACTAACTAGTAAAAATTAGGTGTCGGAAACATAGTTAGTATCATTAGTGATACATTAGTAAACACCGAGACCACCCATATACATCATGCCGTGGCAATTATGGTTAGGTTAGGTTATCATAGCCTATTGTATAATACGTTTTAACAAATTCTGCTGACTGAAAAGCGGTTTGCGACAGTGAAAATACGTTATTACAAGTCCTTCTACAATGTAATAACCTAACCTAACCATAACTGCCGCTGCGCGATATCTCCGAAATTTCAATGATAGCGTGTGGACTTTGGCCCCCCATATACATCGTGCTGCAGTAGTTATGGTTGGGTTAGGTTATCATAGCCTATTGTAGAATGTTTTTACAAAATCTGCTGACTGAAAAGCAGTTTGCAACAGTGAAACTACATTAATACATGTTTATTCTACAATATAATAACTTAACCTAACCATGACTGCCACGGCACGATGCCTCGGAAATATCAGTGATAGCGTGTGGACTTTAAACCTTCTTATCGCTTGGCAACATTAATGACGGCTTTCCGACACTTGATTTTTATTTTACTAACTAAGTGAGGACTACCACATCATCATATGAAAAGAATTTAAGTTGACTAAATAATAGTACAGTTATACCATCCGTTTTCTTTCAAACGTGGCTAGTCTATGAAATTATACAAAGCGGTTCTTAAGTCTAGTGTTGTAAATATGGTGGTTAAATGTTCGGTTCATTGTATTAAAATTTATAATGTACACAGTAGCCTACATGACAGTCTCTAATATGAAGAAGGACGGAACTGTGAGTATGCCCAGAGTTGCCAGGGTCCAGACATATTCTAGACTGGTGTTATGTTCCCCCCCCCCACCCCCCGGAGAGAGTACCTTCTAATCTTACTCCGAAGAAGTCTCAAACTGCTCCCCACCTATATATAGTGCAGTTAAATGGCATTAAATGTTGATTTTTTCCATTGCAGAGTCTGATTACACAGATAACCAGTTTTTGAAGGAGATAATTTCAATTGATTTTCAGAAAAGAATCAAGCTATCTGGTTTGCCTCATGGTATGACTTCATCTCCAGCTCGTTGCAATTACTGCCTCTTGAGCGTGATGTCATCCACAAACTGAAAAAGATTTTGAACTGGAATTGTTTCAATTATGTCATTGACGTAAATTAAAATAAGGCTAGGTCTCTGTATAGATCCCTGAGGGACACCACTAGTGGAAGACCTTGGTTGGTTGTGATCAGAAAAATATTTGTTAGATTTTTTTATGTGTTGCAGATCTCTGTGGCTTAAGTTCTACCCTGTAGATATGACTTCATCCAGTCCAGAGCCTTGCCTCTAATATAATTTCTTTTAAGTTTTTCTAACAGCAATTTTACATTAACACAGTCAAAGGCCTTGGTTAGGTCAGCAAACTAGCTTACTACCGAGTTTCCAGAACAGGGTCAAAAAGCAAATATCAATTAGAATTGTCGCTAGTGACGTGACAAAAGTATACACCCAAATTTGTTTTATTGGTTTATTATTGATAAGATTACAGTGTAAAATAAATTAACCATCCAGGAGTAACTTGTCAAAAATTCTACCGCAATTGCTGCACCCTGAATGATACCTGTCGATTTGTTGACATCAAACAAACGTTCAGAAACTATGTTATTTTTCATAATAATAAATCGTAATTTGTATGAATCGATAGAGGATATTCTAATAAATACATCGAAAGTCTTTATGTTTCCTCTATTCCTTTGTGAAACAAAAAACAATACAGCTGATTTATACTACACAGTTGTGTTAACAATATGTCAATGTTTCAGTGAAAGTGAAACGGCCTGCTGTGATATTGTTTTCGTTTCAATGTTATTTAATTTGTTTTAGTGCAAAATGGATAACAATTTACGTGATAAATCAAATTATATTAGGGAATTATTACGTGGAAATGTTAATGACATTGAGGCCGAAGACTTTCCTAACGATGTTTCTCTTAACATGAGATGATTAGAATAGAATAGAATAATGTTTATTTCTGTAACACAATATACAACATAGCAATACATAAGTTTTACAATTTGTTACCATACAGTTCTTGAGGATTAGTTATAATGTAATCTCATTTCAGTCTGATTGGAATATTAATTTAATTGTGTTTTAACATTTTTTTTGTTGATATCGTGACTTTGGCAGCGCCTAATTGGTTATATTAATTTCACCCTGTTAACACTTTTTATAGTTAGTAAAAGTTCATTTTGTTGTACCCCATTCTATGATCTAGGTTAAAATGTAGATAATTATTAATGTAGATAAGTTTATTAGTTTAAGAACGTAGTTTTATAGCATGATTGTGTAGATGTAATTTAGATTTTAGCACTTGAAAAAGATTTGGGTTCTTTCTATCAAATCGAAATGTCGTGATTGGTAATTTTCACGTAATGATGGCAAATGTCCAACAACTTTTGTCTTCCTCATCTGATACTCCATCATTAACAAATTTCAAAAACAAAACTACTATCTAGGTTTTTTTTTATATGTTGAAATAACTCTTACTAGAATGGTGTAAACTTTGAAAAAAACTTGGATATTTTGATTCTTTACAATAGAATCAAGGATAACATTAACAATATTCAAGATATGTAAACAGAAATATTTTTCTAATAGAGTAGAACCTTGATATAACTTAACGAATATGAAGGTGGTTAAAAAAAATTTGCTATGTAGAGTAATTTGTTATGTTGAGGTTCGCTTTATTGAGGTTAAAACTGAAAATATTCGTTATGTAGAGATGATTTCAGTAATTTCAAGAGATAACCTCTATAGAGTATTTAGTGACAAAGTAACACGGATGCGGGTGTTCTATATTCCATATAATCCTTAGAGCGCCATTTATACAATGCCTATTTTCCATTAAGCGCTAATTTATTGTAAAAAAATTAAAATTAAATTTTTTAGTTGCTCATTTTTTTTATTGTTATGTACAGGAAAATAAAAGATATGATAACATTTTGAAACATTTATTAGCTTACTTTATCTTTTTTTTTCTTAAACATGAATATACAAAATTTTACTTGAAAGTAAACCTCAGGCATAGATCTCTTATACAGTATGAATCAATACAAAATATTATTACTATCAATGAAATTTGTATAAATAAGTACATTTACTTGTACATAAACTGATAAAGACAGGGCATGCACATATAATAAAAAATAAGTAAATACAAATAGCACTTGATTACGATGTATTTAGTAGCTTCCACAAAATCAAAATCGGCCGGATTATTTATATTGACACTTAAAACTAATAAATAACTAACATATATTAAACTAAAGTAATGATAAAACAACTAAATACACAGTTTCAAAGCTGTAAGGCGGCAGACAGTGACCACCGCTCGGCTCGACAGTAGCTGCGTGTATATATGTGCTTGTGGTGTTGGGCAACGCAGCGGAAATGTACACTGCCAGACAATAACCAGTCTCGTAGTGATTGACAGGCCAACAAAAGGTCGCGAGTCACACGATGTGTCTCTCATGAGTCACCGCCCATAACCAAAAGGCACAACTATATTAAATTAGAAACATTACTATGAAAATAATATTTTTGTAATTATTACGCGTATATGCGCTTACGGCGTGGTAAGAGTTAATTAAGTAAACAATACAGAATAAGAAACCTAGTTATACTTGTATGTAGCAGTATGCGGCAAGGCGGTAGGGAGGGGGACGTGCTCGGCAGTTGGGCCCGCACATGCACATTAACAAATCTTGATCGAATCGCTCATCGAATCTGCCGTGCTGGCTCCAGCCTATACGATTTTAGTGCAGACTTCGCATGAAAATATTGACGTTGATTTGACTTGCGATCATCAAACAGACGTCTGTACTAGCTTTAAAATTCCCTCCACACTATGCGATCGTTGTACAGATCCAGAGTTTTGCTAAATCTGTGCGATAGACTGTTCGATGGTTGTATAGTCTGTAGGGGCCTTTACAACACACAGTAGCGTAATAAAAACGGTATCCATAATGTACAGAAATGACGATAAAAATACTGGAACGGAAGCGCTGGAATAATGGAAGCTAGACGGTTTTCACGGCCACTGCCAGCTGGTGCGAAATTCACTTTAAAGTTTGCATAAGAATATTTGTTCTTCATACCAAGTATATAAGAGGTACATTACATTATATAATGGTTAAATTTGCTATGTAGAGAGAACTAACCTACATCTAGGAAGATATAAAATTTGTTACATTAAGTTACTGGGCATGATTAATTCGTATTATAGAGGTATATTTACTGTTAAGTATAGCTAGTTTAGGGGATTTTCAAATATTTGTTACATCAAGTAATTCATTAAATTAGGTTCGTTGTGAGGTTATACTCTATAGCTTATTTTGTCTAGTTTACATTGATAAATAATACTTTAAGGTTTTACTTATATTTATCTATGCTGCAAATTTATCTATAAAACGCTGCAAAGTAGCTATAAAAGGTTGACTACAGGACGCTGGGAGGGTTAAAATATAGCAAGTAGGCCTAGGCATCGAAAGAAAAATTGCATACACATAAGCTCTATTATGTGATGTATATTTTTTAACATGAAAACCAAGCAGATTATGAGAGTACAAGACGAATCGACTGGACAGAGGACAAATCATAATATGCCAATCCTTCCAAGAACGATAGAAAGAATTGGATGAAATCACAGGTTATAGGAGTTAAGTAAAATACCTTTTGCTTGTTTTGTTGGATATTCCTCTGAATAAGTAATTCATATGCTGACATTTCTTCTTTTTTTGCAGCCATGCTCAATACTATGGAATGTTCTACAGATGGGATAAATTATAAAACTTGCAAATGAATACAACAGTCTTACTTCATTTAAAAGCTAAGATTAGCGCCAAGCATACACTTCTTTCTTCACGGCCGTCTTGATCCTTGTTTCCTTGATCTCGATTCCAAACCCAACCGTTCTCACTCCTAACAGTGCGCATGCGCGAGGAACCTTTTTTATTTAATTCACTGCGTTCCAAATATGAAATAACTGCAAAACCACAACTATTAATTATCTACGCACTTAGATTACTTTCAGTTCTTAAACAATGAAGTAAACTTACACGCAGGCAATTACGTTTATAACGCTAAAGTCCGCGAACACTTACTTATGAATTGTGATTCAACCCTACTTCCCAACATAAAAACAATGTTATACGAATATACCCGAAGATACACGAATGAAAACAGTCCTCATTTTGCGCTCCCGAGGCTCAAGTCTCTGTGAGCTCTGTTGCCGAAACGTTATAAGGGCTACGCCCTACAATTATCTACTGTCTGCCTCGCCCAAAAGAACAGCGTTGGACATATGCGTGGTTTCAGCCAGTACTAGTACAATAGATGCCTAACATTTTCAAGGAGATTTATGACAATTTTTTGAATTCGGTGAAAATTTCTTTAATTTTTTATTATTCTGCGTGTTAACATTTCACGGGTGCCCGGCTAATAGTACAGAGTTATTAATCTATTTGTTGGCTTAAAATTGAAACATTCTGCCGTGCCGATGCCACTGCTTTATGCCAGTTTTGAGAGATCATATAAATAATAATTAGACGGTTCCCGTAGCCTGAACTAGTAGTTCTACATAAAATATTCAGTTAAAAGAATTAAATTTATTTCTTTTTCTAAAACTTTCTCACTAACAAACTTACCTGACCAAATAATAAAAATGTTCCTTGATGTCCATTTTTTCTTACAAGTAAATAAAGAGAAAACGTGTAAAATACAAATATTTTACATATTTCTATGCCAAATTCAAAAATACCTTTTTCATTAAAATCGATACACAAATAAGATAATTCTGGTTGATTTAGTTTTTATAAGGAAATATAATATGTTGCAGAGTTTAATAATATTGAAATAAAATGAGTATAAAGTCAGCTGTTTACTTTGGTAATATTTAAACAGCTGTCTTAATTTGACTTAAAACAAGTGTTATGGAATTGAATAGTTGTGCATACTCACAGATATTTTTTGTGCATGAATATATCAAAAGAAATGTTTAATATCACGTTCTTTGTTTCAGTTTGTTCGTTTACCAGTGTCATTAAAGGAATAATTGACTTTACAATTGTGGTAATATCTGTGGATAAGTACAACCATTGATTTTATACACAAATCATTGTAGGTTTATATAATCAATGGTACAACTATTCAATTCCATAACATTTGTTTAAAGTTAAATTAAGACAGCTGTTCAATAATTACCAAAATAAACAGCTGACTTTATATATATATATTTTTTTTATTATTACACTCTGAAACCTTCTATATTTTCTTATAAAAACTAAACTAACCAGAACTATCTTATTCGTGTACTGGTTTTAATGAAAATGGTATCGTTGGATTACATTGTTGGAAATATCTAAAATATTTGTATTTTATACTTTTTCTCTTTATTTACTCATTTACGCGTAATTTTACTTTGAAAAATAACAATTGCCGCCATTTTGAAATTTGTACTTAAAAGAAAAATTATTTTTCAAATTTGAGGTAGTTAAGGTATTAAGGCATCTACCAAGTTTCATACAAATATCTTTAGAGGTTTTTGAAATATCAACGGGTTTTTGTAAAAAATAAAAAAAAATCGTGGATTACGGCTAAAATAAGCTGAAATCATAAAAATGTCACTGAATATTTTCAATTTATTTTCGTATGTATAACCACGTCCTGTAGATGGCGCTAAGCTTTTTTGTGACACTTTGTATATTGAAAATACGTTGTTATAAAAATATTATAATAATTTATTGAATTTCTAAACAGGTAACAAATATTCTTGGATAATTTTAGTATAATTATTTATTCTAATGTTAATAAGTGTTGAAATTTTTACAGGGCTTATTACATTGTTGTTTAGTTGATCATCAATTGTCCTTTAGAATAACACTGAATTTTTTTTAACTCACTACAATAAACAACAGTTGATCATAACCACTTCCACATACTTGTAAAACATATCGGTTAATCAGTATCACCTAAGACTAGTAAGACTGTTATTGATTGTCTCTCATTTTTAACTCACTACAATAAACAACAGTTGATCATAACCACTTCCACACACTTGTAAAACATATCAGTTAATCAGTATCACCTAAGACTAGTAAGACTGTTATTGATTGTCTCTCATTTTTAACTCACTACAATAAACAACAGTTGATCATAACCACTTCCACACACTTGTAAAACATATCAGTTAATCAGTATCACCTAAGACTAGTAAGACTGTTGTTGATTGTCTCTTATTTTTGCAGTGTTATTAAACATGAACTTTTCTTGATTTCTCAGCAGAAAACTACTATTAAATCATCAAAGTCCTGCTCAAGACAGATTTGTGATTCACATTCCCTTCAGTAGACCAATCACGCAATAATAACACTAGTCTGTACTACGGTAACTAGTACAGTGGTCTGTAGACATCAACATCATAATCACTAGCGCCGAAATCACTCACCAAACCAAATAAACCTTCACTCTCAACAATACTTATTTCGACTTAGTTATTTTTTATTATGTCTGTGTACGTGGTGTATTTCTATTACCTATAAGGATTGTGATAAATATATATTATTTGTGTTTGAAAAGGGAAAATGTTATACCATCTAATTTATCTATTTTTCGTAAATATAAAGGTATTATATGTCATTAGGGGCAAGAAAGAACTGTACTAATGTGATTGAATTTAGGTATTAGAATTATTGCCTCAGTGTTTAATACCAATAAATAGTGTTTAGTCCCGTACTACGTCCAGGGCCGCGGGGTGGGGGAAAAAGGGGCAGATTGCCCCGGGGCCACACAAACTTAGTCCATAGGAAGGCCACATTTCACGCAACAAAAAATAAAATACCTAATAAGACTTAATAAAATACTAAATAAGAAATGATTCATGCCTGTATCAAAATATTATTAAAAGTGATATTAGGCCAGATAAGTCTTCCAGTTTTAACGCGTTTAAGCTAAAACATTGGTTTTATAGCTACCAGGGAGCCTTTTGGTGCTAGTTGAACACTGGTCTTTGAAGTTTGTCAGCGGTCGGAATAGTGGAATGACAACATAATCTCTATTGATATGTGACTGCACCTGTACCCTTCACCAGTTGTCTTGTTTGCGAACAAGTGTAAAGTCGTTCAGCTTGTGAACAAACCAAAACATATGTCCTGTTTGCGAAGATATAAATATATTTGAGTGGTGTAGACAGTGGGCCAATCCTATGATATGTCCTGTTTTCGTACACTATTTGTATAAAACCTGTCAAAAGACCCACTATAACTTAACATTTGTATTACTCAAAACTACAATTTTGGACCGCATTCATAGTTTAATACAAGGTGGACAAGAGCGTTTCTGTATATTTTATTTCTCAACTTTAATTTAAAAACTATCTACTATTTCCAACAAAATTTTTATACTTGTCCTAAATTCAAATTCATCTTGGCTTAAGTGGTAGGAAAATCAATTGTATGCTCGCATTGTAATCCTTACAAAACCAGTAGTTATGATATATTACTATTACAAACTTAAGATAATAAGTGATTGTTAATTTATTTGTTTTTATAGTGGTTTATTGATTAAGCTTTTAACCATATTTTATGTTTATTTTTACCAATTCTGTTTTTGTAAATAAATAATCTTGATTTAGTGTTTCGAAAATCCCTTGACTCGTCGTAGCAAAATAATAGCTCTATTTAATGTGAAAACGAGTGATCAGTAACCTGGGGCTAAAGTATGCAAATGAATAAAATCGCGATAAAAAAGTAGAGGCCTAAGAACAATACAGTCAACTAAATAAACAAAATTAAAGTAAAAACATTATATATATGCTATTAAAAATTCGAAGTCCTTACGATAAAAGGTTCTTACAAACTTGGTTTCAAATCCGGTAGTAGGCGGCAGCACTCCGTTCGAACGTGATAACGTTGCACTCTTTCCTGGCACTAATCGGCTAATTTTTCAATAAATGCACTACACATTTAAGAAATAGTAGTCATATTTCAGAAGTCACTGTGTTTTGCACTAAAAAACCCTGGCAGGCAAAATATAGGCTACAATGTTGTAACAACGTGGCTGGAAGAGTTCTTCAATTAATTGTCATAAGGGGCGTGTCGTGTGTATTCCTTACTTGGCATCTCTATTCGTCAGTCATCTGTCTGTTTGGTTACTGTCGTCCAGTTAAGAAATACATGTATTTTGTTATTGTTGTATTTTATTGAGTGATTTTTCTGTAGTTTAATACGTTCTTTTGAATTTCCTAATAACCTACTATAATTTTCCATTACTTTAAGTTGCTATTATTCGTATTCCATTTCCAGATACATACAGATTTTGAGAGAACAAAAAGCTAAAGTTTAGGCCCAGTAATTTATGGTAACGTTTTATTTAAATCAATAAGAATATACTATAAATGTTTCAATGTAGTATTGTAATGTACTGCAAAGTAAATTATATATTTTTACAGTACAAAAAGAATAAATTAACGATGGTGCATTGTAAACCACTAAATTACAGTAGATTTCTAGGTACTTAAGTCTGGTAATATGCATACAACATCATCGCTCACTTACCCAATGTGCAAAAAAATGTGTGTATGATGCGCTATTTTTAATTTTATTATTTATGATCACTTGCACTATGCTATCGTGGGAGGTACTGTGTGGCATATTCTTGTCTAAAAATAAGAATGTTGTTACGTTCTGTACTATCCGGATTCACCTACCATCATTTTAACCGATTAACCAGAGTATATATATGCAATCTTAATTGTCTTTTTTAGTTTTTCTCTACTATAATGTTTCCTTTGGCATTTAAAATTTACTACTTATTATGACAGATGTTCGTAAAGACCTTTGATATTATGACGTAGATCTTAATAAAAAGAGGAGCTCTTAAAATACACAATTAATAGCTAAAATATCTTCATCATTGTTCAAATATGTACAACTCCTGTTTAATAATATTTATTTTGTGACACTTAACTTGTTAGAGCTCTTTTATTATCTGGTTTAATTTACCCTGAAACTGTAACTGCAACAGGGGTGTATTCTCAACACATTAAATAGAGTAGCTCTTGAAACCATTTATGCCCACGTACGGGTTGTTCCCAAACAAATAGTATGGTTGATTTGTGTTGACAATACATTAATATAACCCATCCACGACCTATCAAAATTGTTTTCATAATTTTTTACTGTCACTGGTGAACGAGTAAGTCATTTATATTTTAGGTAATCAATAATTCAGTATTTATTTATTGTTTTTTACGTGATAAGTGAAATTAACTACGATTGAACCACTGTACGTATATTGTTGAGCGGGAGGGTCAATACCACTGTACGTGAATGGGTGGGTGGGTGTGTCAATACTACTGTCAATGTACGGAAGTGTACACTGTGATGTACATCAATTATATAGTGTCCCACATGATAACACAAATTTCACTGTGTTTTATGCTGAGAAAATTGAGTTGCTACAAAATGCCTTTTATGCATGTGAAATAAAAATTGAATAATTTTAAAGTTGAGCACAAAAATAAACTTTAACTCACGAGTATCAACTAGTTTTAATATTAATAATTATTTCCAGACATCAATGAGCTACGTAGCCAGTGGTCTACAACATGTTTTGAAAACAATAACTTAACCCTAACTCTCAGTTGACTGTTTTTTAAAGCACTGATGTTCGCGCTCACCAAATTACTTTACTTCTTGAACATTCGGCCACTCTCAGTCTAAGCTTGTTATTTAGCTAGCGAAGCCAAGTGGCCTATACAAATTTATTGGCCCCTCCCTCCCTCACCCACAGCTAATATTATCGGCGAGGATGGCTCCTCAACTGGCAATCGAAGGGCTGCTGCGCCCAACACTGCAACTGATTGTGGCAGTGTTGGGCGCAGATATTATGTGCACTCGAGTTTGAAGGTTGTTTACTAAGAAACTAAGAGGCCCATGAAAACTCCAGTTATCCAATGGTTTTCCTTATTTAATTGTGGGTTATAAAATATGAATTTTTAAATTTTCTTATAAGTTAATAATTTTAATTCTAGTTGGAACGAACAACGTACCAGAATTTTAACTAGTTTTCACTGGGTTTTTACTAAAAAACCTGATAATGTATCACATTTATATTTTAATACATGGTTGATAGGAATGTTTTCTTTAACTTTTATAATTTTATCTTTTCAAGAAAAAAGTTCTTATCAATTACCTGAAACATTGTTTTCTTTGCTTTTAGAGGTAGTAAAATTAATTATTTGGTCTTGTTGTAATCCTTATTACATGTATAGTTACGTTACAATATTTTCATATGTGTAAGTAAATGCAGTGATTTTATATAGATTTTAATCAATTTAAAATTACATTAAATAGATAAATTTAAATTTGTGAATCCCTCTGGTCTGAGGAAGGTAAGCCTGGTTCACCGAAATAGATCACCAAAATATTTGTGCATTTTGTACTTGTATTGTAATATTTTTGTGCATTTTGCGCTTATATTGTAATATATTTGTGTTGTGTGACGTTTACTTGTACTGTATATTAAAGAATAGCAGTTTTATTATAAGAGATTGATGTTATTGTAGCGATAATACTTAAGGCAATGTTTCAAAAGTTTATGTCAATTAGACACAAAGTTTTCCGGAGCTTCGCAGCTAGCCCTGAGAAAACGTCCATGAATAGAAATCTTATTGACGATCAGATTAGTGAAATTTATTTTGAAGTGAGGGGAGGGGCCACTTGCTAAACTTTGCCCCGGGCCACCAAAAGTCTCTGGGCGGCCCTGACTACGTCACTCCATCGTTCCTTCCTTGTTTTATACTCAAGATAGACTGGGCATGTCCACCAGCCTGCCCCCGCCCAAACACTTTATACATTTGTAATCGTGTTCTGTCGTCGCTTTTTATTGGTACCAAACACAGAGGCAATAATTCTAATACCTAAATTCAATCACAGGTAAAACAGTAAAATAATGCATTTAAATCTAATCTTATTTCACAGCCAGCTAAATTTCATGTACTGCTTGTCATATTCCATTTCATAAACAATAATTGTTTTTAAAGTTTGTAAGTTTGTTTGGATTAAAAACGTTAACAAATACTTGTGAGGAAATTAAGCACAATATGCTTAATATTTTATTTGTTTAGCATACAAAATTTAATCGGCAGTAAACTTGGTCTGTTTTGCTACAAAAATAACCTATCAGAATAACAGTTTTTTTTTATATCAGCAGAGTTAGTTTTTAAACATAACATGATTGTTTTATATGGTAATACTGAACAAAAAAACAGTAAATTACTTTATTTGAAGTTATTTTCTATCACAAACTACAGTATAACCTATAAATTGGCTAAATATTTTTGATATAGTGTTTTATCGTGCCTGATTGTAATATATACAGACTGTAACAATACTCTCTCCACAAACTTTAGGATTTTGTTCCTTGGGTGGAATGAAACAAAAAATGTAAAGCAACCAGTGGTCTCTCATTCCGTTTTCTGTCTGTTCGTGTTTTTTAATAAAAAATGAATTGCAAAAAGTACTAAACAGATTTAAACAAAATTTTACCTACTCCTTTACATTTGTATTTTTGCCTAAATTACAATTGTTGTTAAAATTGCTAGATCCGATTCAAAATGGCGGCCATTTAAAATATTCAAAGCCAATTTACAAGAAAACGAATGTATTGGAAAAATAGACTTAAAAATTCAAAGTTCAATGCAAATTCTAACGATACCTTTTTTGAAAATTGAACTAAAAGTAAAGATTTTTCGCTGATTTTTGTGTGACAATGTATGAACATTTTGCGAGCCTAATACAAAAGTTTTTTATACTATTCAGTTTTGGTTTATTACAACACTTTTCTTCATATTCTTCCTGTGGTTATTTATTTGTTCTTATGATGCTATTTACAAATATTGTGTAACAGAATTTGGAATTCAACTAATCTTGGATATATATTTAGTCTTCATTACAAACTAATATATCTTCTCAAATATTTGGATGTTTAACAAAGTAACTATATGATTTAAAACGTATTTCTATAACTTTGAAAAATATGGGTAAGTAAATTTCATGTTTATTCAAATACTAAATTAAGTTTAAATGTTGATTTTTATAATCTGTAGTTGCAAAATAAATATTTCTGACATATGAAAAGGAATTTTTAACTACTATTGTTTTTTTTTTCTTTTTGAATTTACTGTTTGATGTAAGTTTTAAGAGTAAATTTACATCAAATTCATGTTTAGCCTAATATTCAAGTTATATTACAAAATGACTGTATGTCAATATGTTATTGTTCATGTAAAAAAAAACATAATCGTTACAGATTTATCTTATCACGAATAAATTTGTTGCCAATATAAAATTACTACTGTTTTACTGTATCTTTTTCTCAAATTTGATTACACCTGAATTGTATAGCTTTTAGGATTAATTATTGACTTCTATTGCACTTTAAAATAAGTTGTGTTTTATATACACATACGAATACAAAAGTGTAAACTGCAACTGTTTAGGCTACATTATTTCATAAAACTTAAGTGTTCTTTTATATGAGTACTATTAAAAGTAATACTATCAAAATGAGTACTATAAAGCATAATATCATAATAATATGCATGCGTTATGTGGACTGTGTAGCTTATTGGTAGGAAACATCTGTTTGTCTGACGGTAAGTATATTCATTTGAAGAGGTGGCACAGATGTAGCCTCACAGCGCTCTGAATCTGCTCAAGCCGCCGTTTTGCCCGTTTTAAACCGAAAATTATGAGAAAACTATCCATGCCAGAACAAAACCTTTCGAATAGAAATTACAGTTCAACTCATTATCTACAACTTTCTTGCTGACGAAACTTCTCTGACCAAAAAATTAAAAAACATCAACGCATGTTGAAAATTGTAAGTCACGATTTAACAAACACAAAAATATGTTTACTTTAAAATTAACTATGACTATGATGAAAAATTATTTTCGATTTCTTGTTTACCTCGTTATGATTCAAACCTTATCTAAAATAAGTATGTTAAATTAAAAAAAATTTACTCGTGTGTAAGAAAGACAAAGGACGGTGTATTTGAATCCGCGACACTGTGTTGAACGTAGTTAGCGGGACGTGATCCGTACAGTAGACTTGTTATTAACATACAGATTAATAACTGTAGACTATTTTACCTGGATAGATTAGTTATATAGACCGTGATCAGGACTGGGGTAAGGGTACACTTGTCTCAGAATTTATGTACTCTTTGCGTGTCACGAGTTGCTCCCTGGCCAGGTATGTTACCTAGTGAATCTGAGTATTTTGGTAGTATGATATGATTTTGCAGGCACTCGCCCCAGACAAAATCAGATACTCTTTTTTATTGTTTAAAAATATTATGTCTGTTGTTTAAAGACGTGAAAAGCAACAATTATGTTGCTGGTAAATTAATTTACTAGTAAAAAATCTATTTATGTTTTACTTTACTAAATTTTAAATTGTAAACAAAGTATATTATGAATATATATATATATATATATATATATATATATATATATATATATATATATATATATATATATATACATTAAATGTATTTAAAACCTAATTGAAATATTTCATTTATAGCTAACACCTTTTGAAGAACTTTTTATAGTTTTTTATTAATATTTTTTTTACTATTTTTCAATATTTTTAAAGTTTTGACAAAATTAATTCTGTTAGTTCGTGTAAAATAAAAGTTTTTATTTAGTGCCAAAAATAATATTTAAATATTATAAAAAAATTACATAATTTAAGTGTAAACTTAATTCGTTTTGCTCTTTTAAGTCTGTTTAAAAATGACACCGGTAACTTATTTGCATATTCAGTCACAAAAAAACATGTAGTTAGGAGGTTGACACCTTTAATTTACGTACAAGCTGAAAAAGATAGGGGATTCTTGTAGATTCGTGACCCTACAAGAATAGGCTACAAAAGGAGCTATAGAGTAGAAACTGTTCAAGATGTTTTTTGAATTTGGTGTCATTTGTTGTTGTGAATTCTGATGTAATGGCTGTATCATTTTGAATCTTATATAATCCGCTTTTCAAATGTGACTAGCCTATTGAATTGTGCAAAGCGGTTTCTACGTCTGGTGTTGTAAATATGGTTGTTAAATGTACGTTTTATTTGATTGGAATTTTTAATATACATGATTATTGTCAAGGCCCCTGCAGTGACCCTGAGCAGGCAATTGTGCCATCGTTTGCTTTTGCCATTTAAAAATGTTGTCAACGTGGCCCTTTCCCGGGCCCCAAAGAGCAATCGAGTAGGTTATGTGAGATTCTGTTAGGCTAAAGTAAATAATTCTATTTTGAGTTGGCTATTTTTAAATTTACTGTTCCACGGCAGATAGAGGACATGCCTTTACGAAAACCAAACTGGGCCAGAACCAGGAGATGATGCAACTAAAAATAAAAGTACAATTATTCTAACATTACAGTTTCAAAAACTATAGACAGCACTGGACTTAAGCTAATATGCCTATAGCTGAAAACCTCGTCTAGAGGGCCTTTCTCATATATAGGCTCAGTTCTAGAGGATCTAGAGGAAAGACACCTCACAGCAAACAATAATTGACTAAATATGCTAAAAGTGGAGCTATGGTATGTTAAATTCTTTTTAGGAAGTCAGTTGACATGTCACAAATATCCTTACTGGTTGTAGACTTAAATCTATGTAAAATATTTACAATATTGCAAGCATTTACAAATGCCCTCTCAGAGAGTCTACCAGCATTGGGCATAAGAAAATCAATAGTGGAGGAGTCACCATGAGGTATGGAATTGATAATTTCATCAACTGAGCTGCTAAAATAGCGATTGAAGTGTTCGGCAACAGCAAAGTCCGCTTCAGACTTCTTAGATGAGGGCCTATTACTGTTTATCAGGTCCCACGCAGCCTTGCATGGATTGGAAGAAGCAGCAATAAAGTCAGCATTGGCAATCTGTTTGGCTTCACGAATCTTGTAACGGTATTTCCCTCTCAACTTACGGAGAGTGGGGATAAGACGAGGATGTGACTTACTTACATAATTCATAAGCACGATATGTTTCTTCAATTCGGCTAAATCTGGGGTAAACCAATTTTTTTACTTGAACATTAGGTCCTAACTTAGAGAATTTTAGGCCATTGCTAACTAATTTGGTTTCTTTGGGAAAGCACATATCAAAACGTTCCTTGAACAAGTTGAAAAAGGAATTGAAAGCCTCATATGGTGGTAACAGCCTTAAAACATTATAGATATCTAGAAAAACTATTATAGTTGTTATCACTAAAAACTCTAAAGGAAATATACTTAGGTGGCGAACGTACATTTCCCTTGAAACTTACAGGTTGACACTGCACAGTTACAAAAAACATGCTTGTGATCATAATCTGATCATGACTATAGTGCAGCCGTTCTAACTTTACCTCTGAGGTTTGCGGACTAAACTGGAAAATCGACATAGGCAATATCATATCCAGACCGCCACAGCCCTTCTCTAAATTTTACATCTGTTGACTCACAATTGGGAAGAATGTAGAGAGGAACAAATTTATTTTTTTATGGGAATTAAAATCTCTTTAGTGTTTAACTGGGAAGTACTGTTTTTACTGTTTACAAATATAAAAAAAGCAAAGTCAATCGGATAATTTTAATTTATAAAACTTATCAGGCCCTAGTTGTGATTTATTTAGACCGGAAACAAATTAGGTGTGGGACAGGAAGGAGTCAAGTGCTCAATATATACAATGTTGCCATGTTATGCTCTCCTCAGAGGTAAAATTAGAACGACTGGACTATAACTACAGCACTGAGTCTATGTTCTGTCTATGTTCGTTAGAAACGTATCCAAGGAAGCATCAGTAACTGCACTATATAAGTTATAACTACGTAGAGTGTTCGAGAAGTCAGCAACATCCTTGGGTGCACTTAATAAATTCAGATTATGATCCGTGGCGATGATGACCGATAGATCCACGAGGAGCTCTAACTCCTTTAAATATATAGATTCAAGATTTTTATAGTCATAAAACACATAACAGTGCATTGACAAAAGTCAAGAATTTTACAATAAATTTAACAAAACTGTGTAAAAACATACAAGTATAATGTACGAAAAATTAAAACAGACATAAAATACAATTCAATATACAAAATGGCTAGAACAATAATATTAGATTGAAAACAATTAAAGATAAATTAATGTAAGACTACATCATAGTAATAATGTTAACATATAATCTAGATAATAGTTCTAAAACTAGTTATGGCTTTCCCAATTTACAGTTTAAAAATCATCAATTTTATGTAGACATTCATCCAGCAGTACATCCTTGATTTTTTCTTAATATTTAAAGTGGGGTCGTGATTTAATTCTATCTGGCAATGGATTATACAGTTTAGTAGAAATATATAACCAGTTTTTCTGTGAGCTACTATACTTAAACTATTGAACTCTTAAACAATCTTTATGTCTTGTATTATAAGCATGAAAATCAGCATTGATATTAAAGAAATCTAAACTTACATGAACTAAACTGAGTAAATGGAATACAAAAGAGGTACCGTATGACTTTCAAAGCAAGCTAATAAATTAAAAGGAAGGGCAATGAAAAATATGAAATAAAATTGACAGTTAAAAATACAAACAAAATAAAATTTGATGTATAAAGTAGTGTTTTATTGTTTAAATATTGATCTTACGCCACATATCTAAATTCAGTTTTCACAACCATACAACACCTGCTTCTCAGATTGAATGTTGACCAGGCAATCCCCTCTTTAAAAACGCAATGGGCAATCAGTAATAAAATATTTATGCTTAAAAAATGATACATTCAGCGAGTGAATATTAAATGTGAACTTTATATACTAAGTTTAAAGGAACTATATGATTAGGTGGAGCAAGGATTTTTGCTTTTAGATATAGGGATAATTTGACATTTAAGCTACTTCAAGGGATATTCAAGTGCAAACATTGCTGCAACTGGTTGGCCAACTTCTACCATCCACCAAGACCAATGAGACGTAGCCACTTATTTTTCATTATTAGTCCAGTACTGCCTGACGGTTGTATTAGAAGACAGATGAAGGATATTTTAGGACTTGTGAAATCTAAAAAGTTATAATTTTGTTCTGTTCGAAAACATTAGAATTATGAGTATCTGTCCTAGTTTATCAGTTAATAGTTTTCAATCAATTATTGAATTTTCGGATGAAATGCCAAGTTTAATGCCGAGTTGGTAAGTAATCATTTTATTAGTGACATTTAGTCATAGACTACTTTTATTAACTAAAGTAGGAACATTGTAGTTTGATTGCCCACTTATTTGCCAAACATAGTGTCATATTTAGTCATAACAAGAATAAGTGTGCTATATCACCCATTAACTATATGGGCCTTGGTTTTGGCTTACAATAAATACAATGATTATAATACTTGTTTTGCAGAGAGTGTAAGTTTTTTGTTAGTAATGATGATTAACCCTTTTAGTTCTACACCATCTGGCCTAATGTCTGACCAATAAGTGCCAGACTATTTTGACCAAAAATGCAATGGCTTAGGGAAAAAAATCTCAATATCCTAAATTTATTTTACAGAATGCCTGTATCTTTATAATTAGGTAGGCTAGGACTATTTCATGGTTTTATTTTACATGAAATGGGGAATAAACATGTCATGTTTTACCTGTAAGGCCTAGCACACACTACAGACTTTTTCGTCTGCTGACAGTTTAGTGAGTGTCTGGAGAAAAATCGGCACCATTGTTCTAAATGAGAGTGCACACACTAGGAGACACCGACTAAAATGTTCGCCAACAGTCTGGGGAGGATTGGTACTGCCCGACAGCCAGACAGCTCACCGACCAAACTCTGGTCTGCGAGATAAAAGGCTAGGTAGTTCTGCACAATTACATAGTCAACTTAAGTTCTTTTCATACTTCTATAATACATTTTTGGGATGCTAAATATCAGTATTTAGTAAACATTAGGTGTTGGAAACATAGAGTTAGTATCATTAGTGATAAATTAGAATACACCGAGGCCGCCCATATACATTGCGCTGCGGCCGTTATGGTTGCTTTAGGTTATCATAGCCAGTTGTAGAATATGTTTTTACAAATTCTGTTGACTGAAAAGCGGTGTGCGACAATAAAAATATCTTATTACAGGTTCATTCTACAAAATAATAACCTAACTTAACCATAACTGCCGCGTGCGATGTCTCCAAGATGTCATTATAGCATGTGGACTTTGGCTGCCTTTATACATCCTGCTGTGGCAGTTATGGTTACGTTAGGTTATCATAGCCTATTGTAGAATATGTGTTTACGAAGTCTGCTGACTGAAAAACTGTTTGCGACAGTAAAAATACGCTATTACAGATTCATTCTACAATATAATAACCTAACCATAACTGCAGTGGTGTGATGTCTCAGAAATATCAGTGGACTTTAAACCTTCTTATTGCTTTGCAACATGAACGACGGCTTTCCGACACTTGATTTTTATTTTTCTAACTAAGTGAGGACTAGGCCTACCACATCATCATATCAAAATATGAAAAGAATTTACTAAGTAGTTGAATTGACTAAGTTGACTAAGTAATAGTGCAGAATTATCAAAGGCAGGACATAAGTTGGGACGCGCATACCAACAACTAAACAGTATGTGTCATGGGTGGTTGGTTACCGGTGTGTTAATTGTTTCGTTCAGTTCAACGGTGTATTTTATAAGATATTAACCGGATTTTAACTTCCAATATGTAAAATACACATAATATATAGCTAAGTAAAACTAACGAACGAGTTGTCACTTTGTTAGTCATAAATTAATTGCTCTTCTATAGGTTGAAAAGATAGATAATTTATGAGAAATATTTGAACATGACAGATTTTAAAGACAATAAAGCGTACTCTAAATTACCAAGCAGCACACATTATAGGATATTAAATTATACAAATAATTATTTCAAAGTATTGTTTAAAGAAGAAACTACATTTAAAGAAGAACACTCAAAAGCAATGCACGCCGTTATTTACAGTTATTATTTTTGTAAAATAAACTGACAAACATGATTCATTTTGTTTGTAATAAAGCGCATAATATAAATATAGAATATGAAAACGGCAGTGAAGTTTTTTTGTTCTCTTTTAAAACTAATCAATTACATGTACAACAATATTTAAGAAAGGAAAAACTCTTATTGCATACCAAAGGTTTATGATTAATTGATTGGAATGTGCTTTTCTCTCTGCCAAAAGGTTTTTATTTCCCACATACCATTAGAAGTAATATTTAAATTCCATAGTATAAAAAGTGAAGATTTTAGATTATGTTAATGCATTACCTTACATTGTATTTAATTATCAATTAAATATAATTAAAAAGTTAAATAGTATTTACACTTGTTTGAAACACAAGTTTTGTCGTATATTAATTTAATAAAAGTAAACAATATACTCTTTTTTTCAACAGATAACATTTTTTTTAATTGACTTAATAAGAGTGCGTTTATATTTCTAAAAGATGTCTGAAATATTGGTTTATTGTTGAACATTTCAATGCACACATCAATAAAAATGTGTTGAACTAATGATTTGGGC